>JBBDGP010004203.1:10000-141232 GCA_037952835.1 Lithobates septentrionalis
AATTGCGCACAATCATTCGGCACATCAGTTTGAGGGCTTGTTCACACACAGAGGAGGTGTCGGAGGAGGTTATTGTTTAGGGTGGAGGGGTGAAGTGCAGCCCATCAGTGTCACCTCATCAGTGTTCACCAGTGACAGAGCTCCATTCGTCCCGACGCTGCGCGCCCTGCCTCTGGACTACAACTCCCAGAATGCAGCACGGCCGCTAACAGCCAATCGGCGTCCGCCTTCCTCCACAAAAAAAACAAACAAAAAAAGGCAGAAGACAGTGGCCATTTTGAATAGAAGGTATGCGGCCTGGGGGGTGAAATTTCCACCCTGCCCTCCGACCCAGCCCACCCCGCCTCCGATCCCCGCACTCACCCCTTCTGGCTCCGGTACACCACACCGCTGTGTTAATCGGCCTTATTTGCATAATAATTTGGCCGATTTCTTAAAAAAGGCCAAATATGGGCTGATATTTCGGTCAACCTCTAATTAGCATTTAACAACTTCCTCACGCATTTGCAAAAGGCAGAGCTTTTTTGTGCAGTGCAGAAAAAAGTTTGATTTCTTACGCATTCCCGCACAGTGAAAAAGCCCTAAATTGTAGTTTGTAAGGCAGAGTTAATTGGTCTGACGTATGTTGTAAATCCCTGTTAGCACAACCCCCACCCGTGGGACATGAGCAGGCTGGAGAGGAGAGGGGGAAGTAATCAAGCCCTTTACAGTCAGGTCATAAAAAGGTTAGTCTGTTAACTATACAGAGAGAAAGCACACTCCACATATCTCTCACTCCCCCCCCTTTCCTCTACGCCGTTATCTGTACGCTTGGTGGTAAACCGGTTCAAGCCGCCCAACCTTTCCTTAGCAACCGATGACGTCACCTGTTGGCAGGACGCAGGCGAGCAGCTTGTAGTTTTCAGTTTTGCCGCCAAGTACAGATAACAGTGTAGAGGAAGAGAGCGCCGGGGAAAGAGGGGGGGGGGGGGCGGGGTGAGCGCTCTCCCTCCTCTCTGTACACAGATGTTAACCCCTTCATGAGGGGCTATATGTCATTTTGTCGCAGCACCCTGGTTGAAAAACCCTGCACTAGATCATATCAGTGTAGTGTGTCAATGCAATGAAAAAATAAATGTTCACTGGAGACTGTAAAGGTTGTGCATACTGGGCACACAAATAACTGTGTGTAGCAGCCACTTTGTGCCCATCACAAGTCTCCTATGCCATTGTGTCATAAGAAGGCATAGCCACAGTGACCTCCCCCCAAACTGTTAACTGATGCCAGGACCTTCTTAACAGCCCATTGATCCGACACACGCAGACCCTTTCCATTAACCCATACACACTTCAGTCTCGAAACCCTAATAAAAATGTCAGACTCTGCAACCCTGAGTAACCAGAGTTTTCACAGATACCCACTCATAAATAGCTCAGCTAGGGGAATGGACAATACACATTCCTGAAAGTCTTGTTATCAGCCAAAAATATAAAACGTCCGTATATTTCAGAACTCATGAAATAAAAACAGGACAGCCATAGTAGGGACATATTTAAGCACTAAAGCCTTCAAGATAACAGTCAAACCACAAATATTTAAAAAAACAAACAAACAAAAAAAAAAAAGAGTTCATCAATGGCATCCTATGTATTTCCTTGGTATAGGTTTACGCAAAACAACTTATTTACCTGAAAGTGAAAAGAGTATAAATAATTTTCCAGTCTAAAGTTCTGGAGCATTGCCTCTTTGCAAGGTCTTTGAAGAACAGGATGATCCTGGCTCTGCAACTCTCAGAGTCCTTTAAACCCCAAAACACTGAGTTTCAAAAAAAGCATCAAAAAACAGAGAGCAATCCAGAAAAACTAATCTACCATATATACTCGAGTATAAGTCGTTCCGAGTACAAGTCGAGGCCCTAATTTACCACAAAAAAAATGGGAAAAACTTATTGACCCGAGTATAAGACGAGGGTGAGAAATGCACGGCTACTGTAAGTTGAAAAGAGGGTCAACAATGCCCATTTGCAGCCTCACTGTGCCCATTTGCATGCCTCACTGTGCTCATTTGCAGCCATAGGTCCCCCGAACTTCAAACTCGGTAGTTAAAGGTTTCTAGATGCCCCCTAGCTGCAGCCACAATTTGGGGTCTCTGAACCCAAAGGGTCCCAAAATGACATTGCTGCAGATGGACACAGTTGACAGAATTTGGGGCCCCGTATCTTGGGGCCACTTAGTGCTAAGAACCCCAAATTTGGTGTGCAAACTCAGTGGAACTAGCACCATAAAATATCCAAAGCTGGGGTTTTTAGCACCAAGTGGCCCCAAGATACAGGGCCCCAAAAATCAGGTCAGAAAATGTCAAGCACTTTTCTATAGCAGAGAATGACATTTTCCGAACCGGATTTGGGGCCCCGTATCTCGGGGCCACTTGGTGCTAGGAACTCCATCTTTGAATATGTTGTGGAACTAGTTCCACTGGGTTTGCACACCAGATTTGGGGGACCTAGCACCAAGTGGCCCTGAGATACAGGGCCCCAAAGTCGGTTCAGAAAATGAAATTTTTTTGCTGCAGAAAAGTGCTTGACTCGAGTATAAGTCGAGGGGGGCACTTTCAGCACAAAAAAATGTGCTGAAAAACTCGACTTATACTCGAGTATATACGGTAGATTGCTCAGCACTCTGGCTAACTGTGGGAGGGGGGTTTCCTCCCACAAAGTAACAACATGAAAAACATCCCTTCTTCGTGCAGCAGCTTGGCTGCCTGTTCAGTTTCACAGCACAGGATCCCCAGCATATGGACAGCCACACTGGACAAAGACCCCCACAACAACCAGGGGAGTGTCAGTAGTAGAACATTTAAAAAAAAAAAAGTCACAGCTGTATGTCATGAGCTAGCAGATTTTTGGAAGTTGGTCACCCAGCTGAAAGCCTCAATTATCTGAATTGTCCTGTGGATATTTGCAGATAGCTGAAAGGTAAAGGGGGGTATTCAGAACAAAGTCATCTAGATCAGTGGTCATCAACTCCTGTCCTCGGGGCCCACTAATAAGCCAGGTTTGCAAGATAACTAAAATACATATCACAGGTGATATAATTTGCTGTTCAGCAATTGCAGTATTCTAGTCTGCATCTCCGCAAGGTAATACATAAAACCTGGCCTGTTAGTGGGCCCTGAGGACAGGGTTGATGACCACTGATCTAGATAACCTGTGACCTGAATGCCCAGAGTTCTTAAGAGGGCAAGAAAGGGGTTCTAGGAATTTTGTGAATACCCTAGAAGCAGAGGATAGGACCAAAGGGCAGTGTGACAAACCACATAGAAAGTACTGATTAGGTGGATAAATGGGAATATATAAAACATTCTGGATATCTACCGATGGCCAAGTAAACACCTGGTCTTAGAGAGACTGAAAACAACTGACATTGTGAATGCAAAATTTGGGGATTTGATGAAGAATGTTAGGTCTAGGTTAGGATGAACATCTCTACTGGGTTTTGGTACTGTGAACAGTTTAAATAAAATCCTGTCCTCTATAGCAGTGCTCATCAACCCTGTCCTCAGGGCCCACTAACAGGCCAGGTTTGCAAGATAACTGAAATACATCACAGGTGATATAATTTGCTGCTCAGTGATTGCAGTATTCCAGTCTGCATCTCCCCAAGGTAATACAGAAAAACTGGCCTGTTAGTGTCCAAGGCATTCTGCAATTCTGACTGCCCTATGGCATATTTTGGTAAAAAGGAGTAGGCCCCAAAATTGAATTGTGTGGTCAGCACATTAAATAAAAAGATGCTTTCAAGTGGATTCTCTGGGAAAGGTTGGTATTTATTGCTGATAAAACGCCAACAGTGTGTTTTCATGGCTCTTTAGTGGCAACTTCGTCAGGAAAAGGTATACAGTGCACTCAGGTACAGCGGATTCTATGTGGATTCCTTCAGCCCAGAATATACTGTATATTGCAGACTGGGTAGGAGTGTTGAGATGCTCTGTGTGTTGAGGAGGTAGCGGCTCCTTAGGAAAGGGATTTTTGAACTTTCCACTAGGGAAGAAAAACCTTTGCTCCTGTAACATCTTTAATGAACTTGTAAAGTGCTTCACAAAAGAGATGTCCTCCTTGGAAGGGCATAAGTGTGAGGCATTTTGCGGTCAAGCTTCAGCTGACCAAGCTTTAACCACTTGCTTACTGGGCACTTAAACCCCCCTCCTGCCCAGACCAATTTTGAGCTTTCAGCGCTGTCGCACTTTGAATGACAATTGCGCGGTCATACAACACTGTACCCAAATGAAATTTTTATCATTTTTTCCCCACAAATAGAGCTTTCTTTTGGTGGTATTTAATCACAGCTGGGGTTTTTATTTTTTGCTAAACAAACAAAGATGGAAAATTTTGAAAAAAAAAAAATCATGTTTAATAGTTTGTTATAAAATTTTGCAAACAGGTCATTTTTCTCCTTCATTGATATGCACTGATGAGGCGGCACTGATGGGCACGGATAGGCACAGATAAGGCGGCACTGATAGGCACAGTTAAGGCGGCACTGATAGGCACAATTAAGGCGGCACTGATGGGAACAGATAAGGCGGTACTGATGGGCACAGATAAGGCGGCACTGATGGCCACGGATGGGCGGCACGGATGGGCGGCACGGATAGGTGGCACAGATAGGTGGCACAGATAGGTGGCACAGATAGGTGGCACAGATAGGTGGCACTGATGGGGGGCACTGATGGGGGGCACTGATGGGCGGCACTGATGGGCGGCACTGATGGGCGGCACTGATGGGCGGCACTGATGGGCGGCACTGATGGGGGGCACTGATGGGCGGCACTGATGGGCATTTATGGGCACTGGTAGGTGACACTGATGGGCACTGATAGGTTGCACTGATGTGGGTGCTGATGGGTGGCACTGATGGGTGGCACTGTGGGCACTGATGGGTGGCACTGTGGGCACTGATGGGTGGCGCTGATTGATGGCACTGTGGGCACTGATGGGTTAATCTGGTGGGCACTGGTAGGCAGCACTGCTGTGTTACAAGATCGCCGTGATCGGGACTGATGTCCCGATCACGGCCGCCGGTGATCGGGGTTTTTTTTTTTCCTCCTCACGCTGTCAGCGCGAGGAGGAAAATAGCCGATTACCGGCTCTGTTTACATCACATGATCAGCTGTCATTGGCTGACAGCTGATCATGTGGTAAGGGGTTGGGACCAACCCCTTACTCTGATCTGTGATCAGGCGAGTCTCATAGACTCGCTGATCACCGAGCGCGCCGCGCGCGCCCTGCAGGGGGCGCGCAGGCCGCTCGTGCACGGGACGACGTCAATGGACGTAGTCCCGGCAATTTAGATCCGCGCTGTTGCCGTCATTTGGCAATGGCCCGGATCTGAAGCAGTTAAGCCACAAGATTCTGTGCGAGTTACCAGAAATCAGAGTTATTCAAAAGATTTGCATTAAGAAAACTTGTTCTAGAGCATCAACACAAAATAGCACAGCGGAAAGTAATTGTTCTGTTAAAGTATGGTCCAGGAATACAGGATCCTGCTGGTTGCTCATTGCCCTAATCCAGTTAGCTGCAATTTGGCAGACTAAAATTGCATCAATAGCTGGTTGCAAAGCTAGGCCTGCAAGCATAAAGAAAGCCTTTAACCACTTAAGGACCGCCCGCCACAGATATACTGAGGCAGGGTGGCTCTATTGTGCGAAACGCCGCACCCGTACACAGTTTCGTGTAATAGATACTGTGGGCGCGCATGTCCACGGCACGGAACGGGAACCAGCACGCTGGTCCGGTGGCCATGATGTCCACCGGCCACCCGCGATCGCTCCACAGAGAAGTAAACAAGGCAGATCCCTGTTCTGACAGGGGAGTACAGAGTAGTGGTCGACCGATATATCGGCCGATATTTGGTGTTTTTTACTTAATCGGCATCGGCAGATTGTGCTGATAAAAAAAGCCGATATAGCTTCAGCGTGACTTGCAAAAGACTTCTGTAATAGAAGTCAATGCAAGTTGTCTGTGTGAAGTGACTTCTCCCCCTCTCTGGGCAGCCTGCCAAATCTGATAAAAAGAACCGGAAGTGATACAATGTTTACAATTATGAATGAACTGAGCTCCATGTGTAGAAGCTCTCAGTTTAACCATTTAAAGACTAAATCTTTTCTGACATTTGTTGCTTACAAGTAAAAATCCTGTATTTTCTGCTAGAAAATCACTTAGAACCCCCAAACATTATATATATTTTTTTTAGCAGAGACCCTAGGCAATAAAATAGCGGTTGTTGCAATATTTTATGTCACACGGTATTTGCGCAGCGGTCTTTCAAATGCAATTTTTTAAAAAAAAAAAATACACTAATAAATTTAAAAAAAAACTAAGCAGTAAAGTTAGCCCATTTTTTTTCATCCAGAAGTTTTGATTACCTGTTTTTGTGTATTTAAGATTTAAGAGAGGTGTTTTTTATATTTTTTTAAAATCTAAATTCTACATACAAGTGAACTGATTGGAGGTTTGTTTTGTTTAATAAATGTTTAAATGTAAAAAATTTCCGTATCACTAAAGGTTGCTCTCACACTGGAGCGGGCATGCGTTGACGGTAAAACGCTGCTAGTTTTAGCGGCTCTTTACCATCATTTTAGCAGCGCTATTCGGCTGCTAGCAGGGCGCTTATAACCCACCTAGCGGCCGAGCAAGGGGTTAAATGCCCCCCTGAAGTGCCGCTGCCGAAATGCTTTGCAGGCGCTTCGGCAGCGGTGCGCATTCATTGGGCAGGAGTGGTGGTATACACCGCTCCAAAGATGCTGCTTGCAGGACTTTTTTTTAACATCCTGCCAGCGCATCACCTCAGTGTGAAAGCACTCGGGATATCACACTGAGACTGCAGGGGAGCCGTTTGACAGGCACTTTACAGGTGCTATTTTTAGCCCAAAAGCGCCTGAAAAACGCCCCAGTGTGAAAGGGGTCTAACTTAGATTTTATGAGATGAAGGTAAAAAGAAAAAAAAAAAAAAAAATCGGCCTAATATATCGGCCCAAAAAAAAATCGGCATCACATATCGGCCACCGCGATTTGTAAATATCGGCATCGGCCAGAGAAAAACCCATATCGGTCGACCTCTAGTACAGAGAGAACGTTTGTTACTAGTAATCAGGAACAGGGATCTCTGTGTACTCCCCATCAGTCCATTCTTCACACAGTAAGAAAGCACCTCCCTAGGACACTTAACCCCTTCCCTGCCAGTGTCATTTATACAGTGATCAGTGCTAAAATGCACTGATCACTGTATTGGTGTCACTGCTCCCCAAAAAGTCACTTGGGGTCCGATTTGTCTGCTGCAATCCCGCTAAAAATCGCTGATCACCACCATTACCAGTAAAAACAAAAAAATGTAAAGTCCCTAAATCTACTATCCCCTATTTCGTATACGCTATAACTTTTGCAGAAACTAATCAATATACACTTAGTAGGATTTTTTTTTTTACCAAAAATATGTAGGAGGAATACATTGGCCTAAATTAATGAAGAAATTTGTTTTTCTTTTTACATTTGTTTTGGGTATTAAAAACAAATTTCTTCATCAATTTGGGAGGCGAGACCGAAAGGAAAAGGGAGGGAAGACAGAGGGGGAGATGGAAACCCTAACTAAATGACGTTTCGTTTGCTAAAGTCTTGCATACAATCAATATTTTTTAAAAAAATTTAGCACCGAAAAATGTGCTAAACCAATAAAGCTATAACCATGCATGTGTGCAATCCTCTGCTATCACAATGCACTCCACAACATGATTAACAATATGTGTACAATATACATAAAATTACCATTTTCATGTGTTTGGCCTGACATTTGGCCCTGTGCATACTGCAACCGGTCGGTCATGACCAAAAAAGGTCTGCTAATGGCTAAAAGCGCTGACTGGAGTGTTTTGGCGGGAGGGAGCAACCCCCTGTCAGAACACAATAGCACAGCAGGGGAGATTGCTGTGCTAACATCGCATGGTTAGTACAACGGCTCCTTTAGCGCTCTGAGGTTTTTTTTTTTGTTTTTTTTTTAATTTAGCCCTGCTGGGTGGAATGGAAAAAAAAAAAAAAACGAATAGTGTGTACTGTGCTTTAATAAGGAGCTCTGTGGAAAAAGGCATTAAGGTGTGCGACCTGTGTTATGTAACAGTTGGTCATCAAGCTAAAACTAAGTCCTGGTGGTTGAATTTTAGCCCAAAGTTTGAAAAAAAAAAAGTTTACAATGTCAAAGTGAATAAATTGCAATATCCTGATAGTTATATATGAACACATACTATTCAAAATTGTGGGGCTACAGTAATGACCAGAGATACAGAGTGGCTGTCTTAGCTGTCCATATTGCTGGTGCCCATATAGGGTCTAGGCTTCCACTGTCACAAGCTAACTACATGCCTTGCACAAAGTGCTGAAGTGGACACCCATGCAGAATCCAGGACTCAAAGCAACATTACAGGTTTTCCTCAAGGTGTTGGGTTCAGATGCTGTTCAAAATGTTTGACTGAGATTGCACCAATCCAGATTGACTGCTTCTATTGTACGATTGTATTAGAAGACTGAGGAGATGGCTGAATAACCTGATGAGAAAAAAAACTAAAGAGTAATTTCTTCAAAATAAAAATTAAAAAAAATAAAATAAATAACACTTGCAAAATAATAGAGGACTGATTAGGGTAAGGTTAACAAGGGGGATGCCCAGGGGACATGTTCTCAAATGCTTGCCAGTGCCCAATCACCTAAAGGTACGAGCCTGTAACCAGGATCTTTGAATATTCTGGCTGCATGCTGTATGATTAAGGTAAAGTTTATAAACATAATTAAATGTACCAATGTTCATAAAAAAACATATCTTTCCAAGGAAATGACTGTACTAAATACATTGGTAAATGTAGCACAAGTGTAATACCTACACAGAGTAACCTCTGACTTGGCAGTGCAAACAATTCCCCATTTGCATCTGGAATCACTGCAAGGAGCTGTCACCAAGTCCAAAAGCTATATAACAATCCTACAGGATAAATACTTATGGTTGGGCCACTCCTTTAATTGGTGGTGCTGGCTGTGCCAATACAATCACAAATTTTGCTCATGTTTCAGCTTTATGTTGTAGGGTAAAAGATGAAAAGCACCAACTGAACAGTTGCTATGGAGCAGCTAGTCTGGTAGTTATAATGTGGTTGATAGACAAGCTATTAAATTTATAAGGAACACTACATTTTTCCTACAAACAATATAGAAAGGTATTCACCTTCTGCACTTATATTTTCAAAATGATGGTTGCAAACGAACATTTAAAACTGAACTCGTCACAAAAACTCAAATCTATTCCTAAATAGCCATAAGAGATACAAATTGACTGTGCACCAAATGTCTTTGCTAATTTACATGGCAATAACTAGGTTTGCAATGACATGTAAACAGAGCATAGCTGTGGGAAGAATGCAACAGGGCCATCCACAACTGGCTGCCTGCAGAAAACTAGAGAAGCAGGCACATTCAAAACAAGTCACTGCTGCAGTGACGGGTCTTTATTATAGGAAGCTCCTGCACACAGGCAAAGTTTTACATTGGCTTACTCCACAGATCTGGAAGAAACACACAAAGCACAAAAGACGTCTTCACATATTTGCTTATCCTGGAGTCCAGTTTTAAAACTTCACTGCAGCTGAGGACCACAAACCAAAAACGCTATTTAATTCATTTTTAATATTCAAAGCAAACTTCCCCATCCATGTCTCCATGCTTTATTTTGTTGAGAACTTACTTTAAATGACACCCACTAGCATTTTTGGCCATTTTGAATAAGGGCGGATGATTCAAGTAGCATTTACTTCCTGGAATACATCTGCCCTTACCTCAAGCATGCATGCAGGAGAATGTGCTTAGCCACTTAAAAGGAGTTGTAAAGGCAGGATTTTTATCTTAATGCATTCTATGCATTAAGATAAAAAGCCTTCTGTGTGCAGCAGCTCCCCTCATACTTACCTGAGGTCCCCCTCTGTCCACAAGTATTTAGCCATCCGATATTCTCCTTCCTTATTGGCTGGGACACAGCAGCAGCTCCATTAGCTAGCCAATCAGGGGAAAGAGGCGGGGCCGGGTCGGGGCTCAGTGTCCGAATTGACACAGAGCTGTGACTCGGCTCGGGTGCCCCCATGGCAAGCTGCTCGCTGTGGAGGGCACCGAACAGGAGGGAGGGGCCAGGAGCACAGAAGAGGGACCCGATAAGTATAACACTTTTTTTTTTAAGGAAAAAAAAAAAAGAAATACACTTTACAATCCCTTTAAGGACCAAGCCTATTAATGACATTTGTTGTTTAAATCAGAATTTTTTGCTAGAAAATTACTTAGAACCCCCAAACATTATATATTCTTTTTTAGCAGAGACCCTAGAGAATAAAATGTAGATCACTGCAATACTTTAGGTCACACCGTATTTGAGCAGCAGTCTTACGAATAGGGGTGCAACGGATCAAAAAACTCACAGTTCGGATGGTTCCTCGGATCAGGAGTCATGGTTCGGATCATTTTCGGATCAACAAAAAAAAAAATCTCCCCCACTGTAATATCCACAATCTCCCTATTGGCAGGGTGTGGCAGAGTATTGGCAGAGTATTGGCAGGGTATGGCAGAGTATTGGCAGGGTATGGCAGAGTATTGACAGGGTATGGCAGAGCATTGGCAGGGTATGGAAGAGCATTGGCAGGGTATGGAAGAGCATTGGCAGGGTATGGAAGAGCATTGGCAGGGTATGGAAGAGCATTGGCAGGATATGGAAGAGCATTGGCAGGGTATGGAAGAGCATTGGCAGGGCATTGCAGCAGGGTATTGCAGAGTATTGGCAGGGCATTGCAGCAGGGCATTGCAGAGTATTGCAGCAGGGCATTGCAGCAGGGCATTGCAGAGTATTGCAGCAGGGCATTGCAGAGTATTGCAGCAGGGCATTGCAGAGTATTGCAGCAGGGCATTGCAGAGTATTTGGCAGGGCATTGCAGAGTATTTGGCAGGGCATTGCAGAGTATTTGGCAGGGCATTGCAGAGTACTGGCAGGGTATTTCAGCAGAGCATTGCAGAGTATTGGCAGGGCATTGCAGAGTATTGGCAGGGCATTGCAGAGTATTGGCACTGCTGCCATCCGATCTCTCCCCTCCACTGTACAGATCAGTACACAGAGGGGAGAGAGGAACCGGCGTCATGTCATGACGCCGGTTTGTTACAAGTGAACGTACCAAGATGGCCGCCGCTTCGGAGCTAGGCCGAAGCCGCGGCCTTTCCTATGGCTGAGGCCGCAGATCGCGGGTGTCCCATACGGATCAACCTCCGCGGATAGGATCACGGATCGATGACGATCCGTTGCACCCCTACTTATGAAGGCACTTTTTTTAAAATTAAGACCACTGTAAAAAGTTAGCCCAATTTTTTTGTATAACGTGAAAGATGTTACGCCAAGTAAATTGTTACCAAACATGTCATACTTTAAAATTGCGCGCGCTCATGGAATGGCGACAAACTACAGTACTTAAAAATCCCCAAAGGCAATGCTTTAAAAACGTTTGCAAGTTACCTGTTTGGGGTTACAGAGGAGATCTAGTGCCAGAATTATTGCCCTCACCCTAACTATCGCGGCGATACTTCATTTGCAATTTGAACACCGTTTACATATGTGGGCTCTACTTGCATATGCGTTCCCTTCTGTGCACGGGCTCGGAGGGACTTTAAACATAAACCATCCTTGTAATAGAAATAAGCAGGGCCTCTTTAATGTGAGATCTGGGGTCAACAAGACCTCAGATCTCACATTTACACCTAAAGAAAAAAAAGAAAAGAAAAAGAGGGCCCTTTAAGGCCGGAAGTGACATCGCTCTAGTCTTCCAAGAGCATAGCGTCAAATGGAGGCCATATTCCCCTAACTCGACTTCCTGCCCATCATTCCCAAGGATCGGATCGTTTCCGCCGCTGATCTCTCTGGTAACTTCCAGAAACGACCGGGAAGCGGAACCTCTCCCGCTGCCCATAAAAGTGATAATCTCTTGGCGAATCCACCACTGGGAGCACTTTTATGTGAATAAGGATCGCCCACTGTGCAAAAATATACTGGGGTTATAGCAGCTAGCTGCTGCCACAACCCCGGTATATAACATCAAAGTAGCGACGCATATCCATGGTGGGTGGTCTGTAAATGGTTGGTTAAGAAAACTCCCCCCTCCTCTCCTGAAGATTTCTGGGATGTATGACATTTGCCTAGGCATGGAAACCAGGAAGTAACTGAAGAAATGTCAAGAAAAAGTAACAGGTAAATATGATATACTTTCCTATTAATGCTAGCAGCACGAGAATTAAAAATAATCAATGTGGAGTGGGGAGAGTTAAGTTTCTCTTTAAACCTCGATCAGAGGCAACTAAACAAACACAAGCACACTGCAACATCCCATCAGTAGCAACCTGATCTAACTACAAAAGACTAAAATCTAGTTACAGATAGTTCTAAAATACATTTAAAACGATATCCTGTTTATTTCAATATTTTAACCATACACACCTTTAGTAAACACAAACATTAAATCAAGAAAAACCATTGTGTTTGTGAACTGGCTTTTTTTAAACATACTTTTTTATTTTGTATATATTTTCATATACATCTTTCAGCTTTATTCGGCTAAGACCACAACAAAACACTGGAAACTGGAGTAGAGAACGTGGGACATTCTTGGCCCTGTAAACAATTGAGCACTATAATACACCAGTAAAAATTGAAGTTTGGGTATACACCTTTCCAATAAAACACCCACACAGTGACAAGAATGAGACTTTAATTGGTTTTAAGTGGAGTTTATAACACTAAGATAAAGGGATGTTAACACATACAATAACAAATGGACATGTGAATTTGTATGAGGCATTATCCTGTACATGTAATTTGTTGTATATTCTCAGTGCATAGCATTACACACAGAGCCACTGCTGCACAGCACAATAGTATCTGAAGAGGCTGAACCGGAGAGAAGACTGACCAATTGAGAGAAAAGTATATATAATAAAAACATTACAGGGAATTCTTCAAAAATTTGAGCTTAGAATGAAGGACAGAATATTCCCATCTCCAGTTGTAGCCTCGTAATAGTGCACAGTTCCACCCATTCCATTTGCATGCATGACAAGTTCAACAGTATTCAACAAGGAGAAAAAAAAATTTAAACGAGGCACTTTGTGGCAACCACAGGCATCGTTAGACATATTGCACAAATTTATATGGGAATGTACTGGAAATATATATATATATATATATATATATATATATATATATATATATATCTATCTCCAGTAAACTCCACTTAAATTGATGGCCTGTGCCACAGAACAAGAACACCATGGATGCTATGTACAAAACTATTTTCTGTGGCAAAAAAAAGAAAAAACTCGGATTGGGATACTTGTTCAGTGTTTGGATTGACCTGCATGCCCTGATAGTGTGTCAACACTACCCAAAGCAATGACTTTAAATTCTAGAAAGAAAAAAAACAAAAAACAAAGTTCTACACACTTACAGGCCACAATGTCTCAGGATCATCATGAATAGTAAAGAAAACTCAATGGGCTTAGGGCAACTTAAAAAAAAAAGTCATCATTACTGTTTCGGAAAATGAAAGGAGTGAGCAAATCAGTCAGTCAAAAGAATTCTTGTCAAAGTATAGAGGGATGGTAACTGAAGTAAACGCATAGAAGAGTATGTCATATATATATTTTTTATATTTATACATATATAATGCCATTTTTACCCACTTCGGATGACTATACCATAAAATGTTAGCGAGGCTTCTCAAAAATATTTTTACTCTTAAAAATTAAAAATGGATTCCATTTTTTTTTTAAAGGGAGAAAAAACAGTGCAAAATCCCATAATTTTGGCTGCATGATTTACCCTTCTGTAAATCAAGATAAACTGTAATTATCTAAACACAAAAGGTGTGAGGCAATAGGAAACAAATATGTACTAGATAAAATGGATAAACGTCCATGTCTGCATCACTGGTGACTCCCCAAGTTAGTGCAATCTGTTTGTCCATGCCAAGTCTTCACTCCTGGCAATGTCAGTAAGGCAACAAATGAGCTGAACCATCGTTAATTTACGAGGCCATACAAAATGTCCAAAAAACCAAAATGGATAATTTACCTTTAGAATATTAAGTGCTACCTGGACATCAATATACGCTCTTTAAATATCTTTCTTAGGTAAGAAATGAAGACCTATGAAACTCATTCTATACTTGGTTTTACGGTTTGTATGTCCTCAAGTTTGAAAAGTGCTTTTAATATTATTAGGCAGCTGTGTTGCAAAATATTGTATAGCATATTTAGTGCGTCAAACTGAGTTTTCAAAACAAACTGTGCTTAATCTTGATGTGATCCACTGTCACTGAGAATTGTCATTTACCATAATGTGCCAAGATACCGCCTCATAAAAATAAAGCCTCACATATAAAAATGGAGGAAGGGAAAAGCAGAGGTATGGTTCATAGCAGCCAAATTGGATAACAACTTTCCCTTTTTAGCGATAGAAAAAACAATTACAGCACAGATCTAGTAACTGTGGGCAAGACAATTTCTCCTCCCAATTTTTATGCAAGAGGCCCACTCATCTTAGAGGGCAGTCAAGTCCCATTATTCAAGTAACATATTCCTCTTGGTAGTCAATAGCATTAAGGGGTACAACATGGTCATAACCTTTTAGCATATATCTGAACTGGGGTATGCATTTTAAGAAAGGGATGGAAACTGCCAAATATTTCCATTTTAATTGTAAATAACGGCTGCTTATGGTATCTACTTAAAAAAAATTTGCAAGCTTAAAAATGTTAAAATGTTGCATTAAAAAGGGGCAAAAAAAAAAAAAAATGTACCACTTCTTGAAAGGGGTGCATAATTTAAAAGTGAAAAATCGAGCTCTATATCCACCATACTAAAAAGGCAAAGGTGTGGATATTTATTAAAAAAAAAAAATGCACAAATGGTTGCATACAGCTAATCAGTATATTTTCTGATACAAATCGAGAAACTGAAAAGTGCTTTGATCTAGTCTTTATGAATCAAAATATTTAAACAACCCATAAGTGGAAATAGGTGTTTGGTTCAAGAAGACACTGATTTATATGCACATGTAGGTCCAGAACTCAGCCCTCCATTCTTTTAAACTATATTCTGACAGTCATAATTAACACTGGCTTCTCAATCTAAGGGAAAAAAATTCTTTTCAAATACTTGAATTTGAATTACAGTTTCCGAAGTTAAGTAGGTCATCATATAAACTATATAAAATGGGATTTTACACTGTCATGAAATTCACAAAAAATATTTTTTTTTTTTAGCATTTGAACTGGAGCTTGAAACTGGATAAAAAAAATCTGCGGTCTGACAAAAGTAAAAAAAAAAAAAAAAAAAAGTTAAAAAGTGGAATACCAGACCACAATACCTGTGACCAGTTGATACAACACTGCCAGTTCAAAGATCAAATATTGTAATAGATAGCAATCAAACTATATAGAGTATTTGGGACGCATTATAATTTTGATATACACCGTCTTATATTTGTGCCATGTTGAAACTTTTAAAGCAACACTGACTTCATAACCATGTGTAATGTAAATAAAAAAAACAAAAAAACAAATATATATCTATATAAAAAAAAGACATTGAAGCTACTAAACATTCTTCAAGTAAAATTCCCTAACAGTTAATGACATAAAAAGTGTGCAAAACTGCAAAACTCATTGTAATAGAATGTGTACGATCAAAAAGGGTGGATTTGCCGACAGCTATACAATTAAATAAACGCATGACTTTTTGTATAGATCTGTTAGAACTGAACGTGGCTATTTCCTGTGCACTGTTAAAATAGTTCATATTTGATGGAGGGCAGGGGACAAAAACCTATAGCAGAAACTTGCAGGCAGCACTTGAAGCATTCACAAAAGTTATATGACTGGGAAAAAAAAGAATGCAATAATTAGACCTTTATGATTAACCATTATGAGCCCAAGTCCTCTTTAAACATACCCGAGCTGATGTATAAAACTGGACACAAGAAAAGCCGGATGTGGTGTCTACAACTAAATGCTTGCTCTCATTTTTAAAGCAGAACTATAAAAATGACAACTGGAATCTGGCTACTATGGCCAAGGCCTCCACTTGCGATGGCATTCATAAAGGAGCATGAATGTGCTTTGAAAGAAACCTCTGGCACACAGATGGTTAATATCTCCAAAAAAACAAACAAAAAAAAAAAACACTTTTCAGCACTGGCCTTCATTACACATGGGATGGAACCATCATTGCAACTGTTTGGCATAAAGATGTAGAATTGCAGAACCTAAATTCATTGCTAGTTTACTTATTTCAAATAAAACTGGTAAAATGTCACCATGGGCAGCTAACCTTAACATTTATTTAGAGAACTACCAAGTTATAGAAGGACATTTGAGACCCTGCTAACTTGTAGGAGATTTTCCACACATGTGGGTCCTCTCATGATGGCCTGGATGGTTCAATCCTGTACCTCTATAAAAAGAACCACTCCCTACAGCTGCCTTTTCTAGCACCATTATGCAAAAAAAAAAAAAAAAAAAAATACACAAATAAAAGCAGCGACAGTGGACAATTCCTTATATGTTCAGGATTACTGCAGCACGCAAAACAAAGAAAAAAAGGAGCATGTAAAAAGCTTGAGATGGTACATGAATCCAGCTGGTAAGAGATTCCGCTTTAAATATTAAATTCTCCACCGCATTGAATAAACATACGTACATGGAAATAACCCTTGAACATTCTATAGCCAATTGAAAAATATAACTGTTGCCACACTGGCTGTGAAGAGGCAGGAGGTGAACCTAGTATTTCACAAAAGCACATTATAAACTTCACTTTGTGACAAAACAAAAAATAAAAAAGGGGGGGTCCTATGTATACACAGCTCCACTTTTGGGAAAGGGGGGGGGGGGGTTTAACAAAAAACAAACATAAAAAACTGGAATAAAATGGGAAAGTGCCATCTTTATTTATCCTAATTAAGATTTAAATGTCCTTTTGACACGAAAAGGATATTTACATAACATTGTTACGTAAGCTTTTCTTCTTTTTTGTACTTTGCTTTTTCCTTTTTTTTTCCCTCTCCTTTTTCCTCATTCCATTGGACAACAGTGCCAAAAACCCTGCTGGGCAAAAAAATATTGGTCAAGGAAAAAAAAAAATTGCTCCTATAACTGGTAGTCTGACAATGCGATTTGCCATTTAAAAAGGTCCTTTATCAGTTTATTCAAGTTTGTCTTTCTGTGGTTTTAATTCCCTCGATTAAAAAAAAAAAAAAAAAAAAAAAACTCAGACTTTTGTAATCTGATCTTCATCAAAAGGTTCATTCTCTGGGTCAGAGTCAGTGGTGTCAGAGTATCGATAATGATCAGGTTCATTGTCACTAACATCCGGTGTTACTGAAGTTGAGCTGCTTGCTTCTGAATTTGAAGATTCTTCTACGGTTTTAGTGAAAAATAGCTTTACCTAAAGAAAAAAAAGACAAATGGGAATGAACACACAAAGTAAATGAGCAGCATAGAAGCAACAACAAAATACACTCAAACTTTGAAACTCTGGAAATTAAAAACGTCAATACTCGAAAAACCCCAAAGGTAGCACAACAGCATCTGGTTACTTTACACAAAGCCATCTCTAGCTTCACAAGTTTTTAATAATTCTAGTTACAACTATTCTATGAAGTAAGCCATGTATCTATATTTAAAAACCTGAAAATGTAGCGCTATAAAATGCAAACAATAAAATTATATTGCACACATGATAACTTATTCAGGAAAAGATCATATATTGCAAGATTAAGAAATAAGTGAAAGATCCCCACAACGATCTTCAGTGCTCAGGAGCACACCACACCACCGTGCTCACAGCGGGTCTCCTTACCAGATTTGTTGCAAAATTACAAATCCCATCATGCCTCTGCCTATGGGAGTCATCCTTGCAACTGTCAGCCTTGCAATGCCTCATGGGACTTGTAGTTTTGCAACAGATGGAGGGCCGCCAGTTTGAGACCCCTGATCTAAGGTCTCCATGAACCACTATATCCACTGTAGACATAAACTAGCTCAAAGGTCTATGGGAGGGTAATAGGAATGTATTTCCTGAAGTATGTGCAGTCTAACTGCCGCTCACATTGGTTCATCTATCATCAATTACATTTATACTTTCAAGGCAGGTTTAAAAGAAAGAAATGCCTGGATGAAAAAAGAATACCAAGCAGGTAGGCTGTGCAGCCTTGCATGTATATTAAAGTAGAAGTCCACCTTAACACTAAAATCTCTACATCCACGATCTAACACTAACCTATCTAGCCTTGTAAAGAAGAAAAAAGTATACATACCTTTTTGGAAGCTGATCCGACCCAATCCCACGCTGAGCAGTCAGCAGTGGCATCTCTGTGGAGGCGAGTGCAGAAGAGGCAGCCGACAACAGAAGCCCCATAGTAAGTCTATGGGTGACATCACTCCCCATTAATTTCACAGCCATTGTCGGCTGTGTCCTCTGCAGAGCTTCTGCCACTGGAGACCGGACCGGCTTAAAAAAAAAAAAAAAGTACGTATACCAATTTCTTCTTCACAGGGCTAGATAGGTTAGTGTTGGATCGTGGAGGTCTATAGATGCAGGGATTTTAGTGTTAGGTTGGACTTCTACTTTAAGGCTATGCTTCGAATCTAGATAAGTGCTTAACCACTTCAGCCCCGGACCATTTGGCTGGTCAAAGACCAGAGCACTTTTTGCGATTTGGCACTGCGTCGCTTTAACTGACAATTGCGCGATCGTGCGACGTGGCTCCCAAACAAAACCAATGTCCTTTTTTTTCCCACAAATAGAGCTTTCTTTTGGTGGTATTTGATCACCTCTGCAGTTTTTATTTTTTGCGCTATAAACAAAAAAAAAATAGCGACAATTTTGAAAAAAAAATGATTTTTTACTATAATAATTATCCCCCCAAAAATATATATAAAATTTTTTTTCCCTCAGTCTAGGCCGATACGTAGTCTACATATTTTTGGTAAAAAAAAAAAAATAAATAAAAAAAATAAAAAAAAATAAATCGCAATAAGCGTTTATTGGTTTGCGCAAAAGTTATAGCATCTACAATTTTTTTTTTACTAGTAATGGCGGCGATCAGCGATTTTTATCATGACTGTGACATAATGGCGGACACATCGGACAATTTTGACACATTTTTGGGACCATTTATACAGCGATCAGAGCGATTAAAAATGCATTGACTACTGTGTAAATGTGACTGGCAGTGAAGGGATTAACACTAGGTGGTGCTATAGGGGTTAAATGTGTCCTAGGGAGTGATTCTAACTGTGGGGGGAGGGGCTACGTGTGACACATCACTGATCACCGCTCCCGATTACAGGGAGCTGTGATCAGTGACAGTGTCACTAGGCAGAACAGGGAAATGCTTGTCTACATTAGCATTTCCCCGTTCTCCCTCTCCGTGAGACGATTGCGGGTTTCCCCGTGGACAGCGAGTCCGCGGGACCCGTGATCCTATTCATGGAGCTTGCGGCAGGTCGCGATGGCACGCCGGAAAATTCAAAGGGACGTACAGGTACACCCATTCGCGAAGCTGTGCCATTCTGTTGACATACATATACAGGCGACGGTCGGGAAGCGGTTAAAGGGGGTGTAAAGGCAGAAGCCTTTTTATCTTCATGCATTCTATGCACGAAGATAAAGCCTTCTGTGTGCAGCAGCCCACCTCAGACCTCTTACCACTTACCCGAGGACCCTCCCTGTCCAGCGATGTCCACGAGCGTCTCAACCGCCTGAGATTCTCCCTTCCAATTGACTGAGACACAGCAGCGACGCCATTGGTTAAAGTCAGTTAGTCAATCATGGGAGAGAGGGGACGGGGCCAGGTCGGGGTTTCATGTACGAATGACACAGGGAGTTGTGACTTGGCTCGGGTGCTCCCATAGCAAGCTGCTTGCTGTGGGGGCACTGAACAGGAGGGAGGAGCCAGGAGCACAGAAGAGGAACTGGGCTGCTCTGTGCAAATCCACTGCAATAGAGCAGGTAAGTATAACATGTTTGTTACTTTTTATAGAAAAACGAGACTTTACAATCACTTAATGTAGAAAAATGTAAAATAATGCATTTGGGTGGCAAAAATATGAAAGCAATCTACGCACTAGGGGGTGAACCTCTGGGGGTAATCTATGATGGAAAGGGACCTGGGGGTCTTAGTAGGTGATAGGCTCAGCAATAGCATGAAATGCCAAGCTGCTGCTAATAAAGCAAACAGAACATTGGCATGCATTAAAAAGGGGATTAACTCCAGGCATAAAGCGATAATTCTCCCACTCTACAAGACTCTGGTCCGGCCTCACCTGGAGTATGCTGTCCAGTTCTGGGCACCAGTCCTCAGGAAGGATGTACTGGAAATGGAGCGAGTACAAAGAAGGGCAACAAAGCTAATAAAAGGTCTGGAGGATAATAGTTATGAGGAAAGGTTGCGAGCACTGAACTTATTCTCTCTGGAGAAGAGACGCTTGAAAGGGGATAAGATTTTAATAAATATCATACTGGTGACCCCACAATAGGGATAAAACTTTTTTTGCAGAAGGGAGTTTAACAAGACACACGTGGCCACTCATTAAAATTAGAAGAAAAGAGGTTTAAACCTAAACTACGTAGAGGGTTCTTTAATTTAAGAGCGGCAAGGATGTGGAATTCCCTTCCAAAGGCGGTGATCTCAGCGGGGAGCATTGATAGTTTCAAAAAACTATTAGATAAGCACCTGGATGACCACAACATACAGGGATATATAATGTAATACCGACATATAATCTCACACATAGGTTGGACTTGATGGACTTGTCTTTTTTTCAACCTCACCTACTATGTAACTATATTAGTACCACACAAGTACAAAGCATGTAATGAAACTTCCACTTCTTTAGGGCTGTTAGTCTTATAACCACATTATACTACAGGCTTATGAGTTTTGATATCAAAGGGAAGAACACACGTGAAAAACTCAGACTTACTTTGAAGTTTGGGGAGAAGTATCTGTTGGCCTTGTCTTTATTAGCTTTATCTAGGTCATTCTTTGTTAATGAGAGAGTAAGATATTCCTTGTCATTATCTGAACGTTCCGTGCTTTTGATACCATCAAGTTCTTGCTCTCCAAGTAACGTTCCATTCTCTACTTTGTCTGAATACTCTTCAGGACCAGGTATGAAGAATGTATTTATCCAAAAATGAAACATTTTTTCCTATAGGAAGAAATAAAAATATCACCATGTAAGAAGGCAGGGAAGACTTGCAGGTGTTTTTTTTTTAAAGAAAACTCAAAAGAGATAGGAGGGGGAGAGCAAAAGAACATACAAAGAGAAAGTAGAGTATGTAAAGATAAAATTGGTGAAATATCTCTCTATCTATCCCCGAGTGAAGTACTTAAAAGAAAACAGGCCTAGAGATAAAGGCTGCAGTTGTATATAACCACTGTTGTGACTAGGCATCATAATAGTCACTCATACACTGCACACAGCTACTAGAGAGGCACTGAAGGATCTTGGAATGCAGCATTAAAAAGGTTCTGAAGGTTATTACCCATATGCATTCCCTGCATTAAAGTGGAGTTCCACCAAAAAGAGGAACTTCCACTCATCGGATTCCTCCCCCCCTCCGGTGTCACAGTTGGCACCTTTCAGGGGGGAGGGGGGTGCAGATACCTGTATATTACAGGTATCTGTAGCCACTTCCGGCATAGATAGCCGCAGAATCTGCGGTTATTTACGCCACTTCCTGCTCCCTCCCCGCTGTCTGCTGGGAAACACACGGGTCCCAGACACAGCAGGGACCATCCGTATTGCGCTGCGCGACTCGCACATGCGCAGTAGGAAACCGGGAAGTGAAGCCGCACAGCTTCACTTCCTGATTCCCTTACCGAAGATGGAGGCGGCAGCACCCGAGGACTGAGAGACGGTTCGGCCTCGGGTGCCGACATCGCAGGCGCCCTGGACAGGTAAGTGTCCATGTTTTAAGTCAGCAGCTGCAGTATTTGTAGCTTCTGACTTTTTAAAAAAAAAAAAAATTCACCCCACTATTCCACCACCCCCTCTAAACACTTCTCTGAGCCTGTCAGAGATGCAGCACTGTGTCGAGCTGCAATCTTCTCTCTCCTCTCTTACCCTTCACACAGGAGCGAGGCCGAGCTGTGCTGGCACTGCTGCTCGGAAGCGAGCCCCCCCAAGTCTGCAAGTGGCTTGCTATTAGGGCACACAGGGAAGTGGAGGAGCCAGGAGTGCCATCAGGGGAACCATTGCACAGAGCAGGTAAGTATGACATGTTATTTTTTTTAATTCAAGGCTTTACAAATCACTTTAAAATTACCAGCAGCAGCTTGAAAGAAGAATGTTTAAAAGCAAACTGAGTTCAGCAGAGCTCGAGAAATAGACAGATTACCTTCTCAATACACTAAGTTTCGCTTTAGAGTGGGAGTATGGGAAGAACCATTGGAAGGAGCCGGCCAGTGTGCCGATTTGCATACTGTCCAAACTTCCTGGAAGCAGCAGCATACTCACACACTGAAGACTGGAGCACTGTGTCCTCCGATGAACACTGGACTAAACACTGTAATAAATGTAAACATTTATAATGGAAAGCAGCTCTCTGCGTGCTCTGTTGGACATGACTGTGTTAACTCCATACTACACCACCATTTTATGAATAATAAAAAAATGCAGTGCAGCCTACAATGTCCCACAGAGTTCTGTCAGCATTATGCAATTTCTGGAGAGGCAACAATCACATTTCTTCATTCACTGGAATAAATAGCACTCTGCATGCTTTGTAGTTCCGAAACATACAAAACGTGAAGCACATAAAATACACCACTGTGCTTTCTAACTGTGATGATATACATTTGATCTTTTTCTTGTTGTTTAACCACAAAGCTGACTTACAGAACTACGAAGATATATTTGTGTCACAGCTAGACAGTAAGACTAGTCAGATTATGTGCAGTGACTGCTGTTTTTCTGTACCTGATCAACTGTTTTCTATGCTTTCAACAGAGTATCTATTGGCACCACAGGTCAGTGCACCACGTTGTAGGGCAGAGACCTAAAGTGGTTGTTAACCCACTTCTATAAAAAGCTCCCATCCCTTCTAATAACAATAAGTCCCCCTGCGCCTGTGTTGTATGAAAAACATGCCGATCTGTACCTATAACACAGCGGCTCCTGGCGACTACTCGGCTCTCTCCTCTGCCCAGCTGACAGCTCCAGTGGGCGGAGCCGAGCACTGCCGCCATCAGCCCAGGAGGATGGGGAAGAGAGGAGAGAGAGCCGAGGAGTCACACGATCGCTGGGAGCTGTGTTATAGGTACTGCAAAGCATATCTTTTATATAACACAGGGGCACTTACTGTTATATTACAGAGGGGATGGGAGCAGTTTATATTAACCACTTCACGCAAGACTTAAGCGGTCTCCGCGGCGGATTCAGCGAGATCACTTTTATCGACGGCGGGAGAAGTGCCCACCCCCCTCCTGCCGCGCTCCAGTCGTCTCTGCCAGTAGCAGCGGCGATTATCGTGTCCTCTCCTGTGAATTCCTGGCTGCCAAATGAGGGGGAAGATGGCCCCGCTCGGCTCCATAGCATGGGAGGGCCTAAGCAGCGTCAAACGTCACTTTCCCCCATAGCTCTTAACCGCTTGTCGACCAGCTCACGCCGATATACGTCGGCAGAAGGGCACGTACAGGCAAATTAACGTACCTGTACGTTGCCCTTTAAGAAGCGGCTTAGAGCTCTGTGAGTGTGATCGCAGGTCCCGCGGACTATGTCCGCGGGGATACCCGTGATTGTCTCACGGAGAAGAACGGGGAAATGCTGATGTAAACAAGCATTTCCTGTTCTGCCTAGTGACAAGGACACTGATCACCAATCCCTGTAATTGGGAGCGGTGATCAGTATCATGTCACACATAGCCCCTCCCCCCCACAGTTAGAACCACTCCCTAGGACACACTTAACCCCTACAGCACCCCCTAGTGGTTAACCCCTTCATTGCCAGTCACATTTACACAGTAATCAATGCATTTTTAATCGCACTGATCGCTGTATAAATGTGAATGGTCCCAAAACTACGCCAAAAAAGTGTCCGATCTGTCCGCCATAATGTCATAGTCAAGAAAAATAAATAAAATAGCTGATCGCCGCCATTACTAGTAAAAAAAAAAATTAATAAAAAAGCCATAAAACTATCTCCTATATTGTAGACGCTATAACTTTTGCTCCAAACCAATAAACGCTTATTGCGATTTTTTTTACCAAAAATGAGTAGAACAATACGTATATGCCTAAACTAAGGAAAAAAATGTTTTTTTTAATATTTTTTTTGGGGATATTTATTAAAAGTAAAAAATAATGCGTTTTTTTTTTCAAAATTGACGCTATTTTTTGTTTATAGCGCAAAAAATAAAAACCGTAGTGGTGATCAAATACCACCAAAAGAAAGTTCTATTTGTGGGGAAAAAAAAGGACGCAATTTTGTTTGGGAGTCATGTCGCACAACCGAGCAAATGTCAGTTAAACCGATGCAGTCCCGAATCGCAAAAAGCGCTCTGGTCTTTTGCCAGCCAACTGGTCCGGGGCTGAAGTGGTTAAAGGAGAAATTAATTTTTTTATTGCATTTTAGTGTTAATATGAGATCTGAGGTCTTTTTGACGCCAGATCTCATATTTAAGAGGTCCTGTCATGCTTTTTTTTCTATTACACGCGTGCAGAAGTGCCCGCATACGTGAGTAGCGCCTGCATATGAAAACAGTGTCCAAACCACACGTGAAGTATCGCCGGGATTGTTAGAGCGAGAACAATAATTCCAGCCCTAGACCTCCTATAACTCAAAACTAGTAACCTGTAGAAATTTTTAAACATTGCCTATGGAGATTTTTAAGGGAAAAAGTTTGTAGCCATTCCACGAGCGGACGCGATTTTGAAGCCTGACATGCTGAGTATCAATTTACTCGGCGGAACATTATCTTTCACAATATAAAAAAAAAAAAAATGGGCTAACTTTACTGTTGTCTTATTTTTAATAAAAATAAAAAAAAGTGTATTTTTTCCAAAAAAAACCCCAAAAAAATGTGCTTGTAAGACCGTGACACAAATACGTTGCGACAGAAAGTATTGCAACAACCGCCATTTTCCTCTCTAGGGTGTTAGAAAAAAAATAATATAATATTTGGGGGTTCCAAGTCATTTCCTAGCAAAAAAAAAAGATTTTAACTTGTAAACAAGTGTAAAAAAAGAGGCTCAGTCCTTAAGTAGTTAATTATGAGAGCAGCAGGAGCGGAGGGGGCGGGCACTGACACAAGCAGACAGGCAGGGAGGGGGGAGAGGACAGAGCAGAGCTGCGGATGACGGAGGCACGTAAACTGACCACGATGTCAGGGCTCAGCAGCCATGATACACCGTGGTCAGCTTACAGGGGGGAGGGTATAGCCAGGCAGAATCAGCAAGCTTTTTTTTTAGGCAATACAGGGGTCCAAATGACAGCACAAGCACTGTGCTGTATAAAATGCTTTAAGGGAACAGATCTGTTTTTATACACTCTAAACGGTAAAGAAAATGGTAAAATGTGCTGAAACAGAGCATCAAATCACCGCCTCACTGAGTCACCTCCTTCACTGCCTGGCAAAACAGACACCACCCACAAACTTAAAACAGAGTCTTTAAGTGAGCGGCTAGTGTGAATAATGCCCTTACTAAACAAATTACATCAATTTTATTAACCGGTTACACTAAGCAAGTTTTTAAAACACAAATGAATGTAAATATGAAGCCATCTCAAACATCACACCAATCTTGCACTGGAAAAGATGCTCAACATACAGAATATGCATGCTGCATGGCCCGCCAGGACTACCTGTGAGTCAAGGACTTGTGGACAGGATTGGCACCAAGATGGTGTCACCAGATCTCCTATTTATAGCATAGGACGAGGATGGGCAAAAAGCGGAGTGCAAACAGTAGCCAATGCAAGCCATTCCCTGCACTAAAATACTGAAGCAATACACTGGTAAACTATCCTTAAAGGTTATGCACAAGGAAAGTATAAATTGGAGATATACTTGCAACATAGCTGACTTCCTGTTCAGTAAACCTGTTTATGCTTTTTTTCCTGCAGCCAACAAAATATTAACCACTTCCATACTGGACCTCCTCTCCTAAATGTAAAAATCAACTTTTTGCTAGAAAATGACTCATTACCTCCAAACATTATATATATTTTTTAGCAGACAACCTAGGGAATAAATTGGCAGTCGTTGCAACTTTATGTCACACGATATTTGCGCAAGAATTTTTCAAACACGTTTTGGGTGGGGAGGTGGGGGGGAGGGTTGGGCCACAACACAGTTTCATTAATTAACCACTTCAGGCCCAGAAGAATTTACCCCCTTCCTGATCAGGCTATTTTTTGCGATACGGCACTGCATCGCTTTAACTGACAATTGTGTGGTTTTGCGACATTGTACCCAAACAAAATTGATGTCCTTTTTTCCCCAAATAGAGCTTTCTTTTGGTGGTATTTGATCACCTCTGCAGTTTTTATTTTTCGTACTATAAACAAAAAAAAAACAAAACAATATTTTGTACTTTTTGCTATAATGAATATCCATAATGTAAAAAAATAAAAATAAAAAAAAAATAAAAGTTTAGGTAAGGTAGATATGTATTCTACATATTTTTGGTAAAAAAAAAATATCGCAATAAGCGTATATTGATTGGTTTGCACAAAAGTTATAGCGTCTACAAAATAGGGGATAGATTTATGGCATTTTTATTAGTAATGGCAGTGATCAGTGATTTTTATCATGACTGCGACGGACAGATTGGACACTTTTTTGGGACCAGTGACATTTATATAGCGACCAGAGCTAAAAATAGCCATTGAATACTGCATAAATGTCATTGGCAGGGAAAGGGTTAACACTAGGGGGCGATCAAGGGGTTAACTGTGTTCTGTGGGGGGGGGGGGGGGGTGGGATTGACTAGGGGAGGAGAATGATCAGTGTTCCTACTTAGTAGGAGCACACGATTTGCCCCTACTCCCCTGAGAGAACCAGGGATTTGTGTGTTTACATACGCAGATCCCGGTCTCACTCGGTCACGTGCAATCACGGGTGCCCGGTGGTCATCACGCCTGCCGGGCACGCACATGGGCTCCGGTGACAGGCTGCGGGCGCCTGCTAAAGTGTCCTAAAGAGCCGACGTACAGCTACGACAGCTCGCACAGGGGAGCCATCCTGCTGCAATATAACTGTGGCAACTGGTCCGGAAGCGGTTAAACTAAACAATGTTAGCCCAATTTTTTTGTATAATGTGAAAGATGATGTTATGCCGAGTAAATAGATACCCAACATGTCACATGTTAAAATTGCGCACACTTGTGAAATGGCGCCAAACTTTGGTACTTAATCTCCATAGGCGACGCTTTACAATTTATTACAGGTTACCAGTTTAGAGATACAGAGGTCTAGTGCTAGAATTGTTACTCTCGCTCTAACGCACGCAGCGATACCTCACATGTGTGATTTGAATGGCGTTTACATATGTGAGCGTGACTTACGTGTGTGTTTGCTTATAGTTTATTTTACTTTATTTTTACACTCTCTTTAAAAATAATAAAATAAAAAATGTTTTTTATCACCTTTTATTCCTATTACAAGGAATGTAAACATCCCTTATAATAAGAATATTCCATGACAGGTCCTCTTTATAGAGAGAGGTGGGGTCTATAAGACACCACACCTCTCCTCCAGGCTGGAAAGATTGAGATAAAAAAAAAAAAAAAGACCTATCTTTCTTTCAGATATCCCCACTGAAAGTCAAAGACGTCATATGATATCTTTGGGCTGGAAGTGGTTAATCATTGTGCATGGCTTGCAATTTTTCTATTTTTATACACATAATATTGATAAAGGCATACACTCTTTGAAAGCAAGCATATTCCACAGAAAGGGATGTTTTTCCAAAGCTGCATTGGGAATATCTAACGAGATTAGTTTAAATATTAATTGTAGATGCAAGGTAACAAGTAGGCAAACCTGGAATTCTTAACTCAAAATCAAAGTTTAATATTAAGGTAGGGCTGAGCCCAAATTTCACATCTTGCTCTTCCAAGCAGGAAGTATGTAAAGTTTCCAACTCAGGGGTCTACTTACATTACAGATAGGAAATAAGAAATGGCTCTATACTTATTTCACCCACATATACGTCCGTTAATATCCCGTAAAAAAGAAAAAGAAAAAAAAAAAAGAAAACTGCAAATAAAAGCAAAGTCTTAGACATAACATGGTCTCATGGCTGCCATTGTTGAGTCACACAGGAAGTCATTTACCAGCTGAGGAATGCACTGGGAATGTGGCAGTGTGCAGATAAATGGTGCTGCAGAAATGTTAGGAATGCTGAGCTCTGCTTTTAACTATAACACAATACCAATCTTTTACTTTTAAAATAGAATATCAGAGATCTTAGATCTTTTCTACAGCCTGCAAATGTTTTGGCCACTGGAAAACACCAACCTTTTTCATCATCTTGTTCTGTTTGTGGAAAAACTCAACCTTTATATCTCCACAAACAGGAAGAGGCTGCGGGAAGTCAAAATACATGTATTTCTCCTCACGTCTTGTAGGTCCTGTAGAGGATGTAAATATCTTAACCTTCAGCTGATAGATAACAAACTGGGGATCTACAGGAGTGGGAAAAAGCACAAAGTTAGAATAGTTCATTACATACAATATATCAAGTGTGCAAGATGAATTTATCAGAAATACTTTGGTATGTGTGAGGTTCAGGGAAAAAAACCCAAACACAAACATTGGCTAAAAGCATAGCCCACCTTTTACAAAAGAATAAATGCTCCCACAATAATAAAACAAAAAGGGTTAACATTTACATGGGAACCTGCAGAGTACTGAAGGGTAATGCACAGGCACTGAGTACCAGGAGGAAGTAAGAAATAAGCTACAAGCGTGGCACCATCATTGCGCTTGTGCACCATTAAGATCTGAGCCCATCTCTCATGGTGGAAAATGGGACTTTTAGGTTGAATTCCATTCACAGGTTTCAGTGAATGGATGGCATGGCTGGGTAAACTGGGCTATGCACAGCAGCACCAAATTTAAACACGTACAGAAAAGGGGGGGGGGGGGGTGGAGGGGGAAATTGGGGAAAGTGTCCATGTTAGACCCTAAATATGGGTGTAATATGAAACCTGGTCATATAGGTGGACAAAGCCTTTAACAAGCTAATAACATCTTACATAGTTACATAGTAGGTGAAGTAAAAAAAAAAAAAAAAAAAAAAAAAGACACAAGTCCATCAAGTCCAACCTATGTGTGTGATTATAAGTCAGTATTACATTGTATATACATGCATTTTGTGGTCTTTCAGGTACTTAGCTAATAGTTTTTTGAAGCTATCGATGCCCCCCCGCGGAGACCACTGCCTGTGGAAGGGAATTCCACATCCTTGCTGCTCTTACAGTAAAGAACCCTCTAGGTAGTTTAAGGTTAAACCTCTTTTCTTCTAATTTTAATGAGTGGCCACGAGTCTTGTTAAACTACTTCCGCAAAAAAGTTTAATCCCTATTGTGGGGTCACCAGTATTTATAAAGTGAAATCAGATCCCCTCTCAAGCATCTTATCCAGAGAGAATAAGTTCAGTGCTCGCAACCTTTCCTCATAACTAATATAATATCCTCCAGACCCTTTATTAGCTTTGTTGCCCTTCTTTGTACTCGCTCCATTTCCAGTACATCCTTCCTGAGGACTGGTGCCCAGAACTGGACAGCATACTCCAGGTGCGGCCGGACCAGAGTCTTGTAGAGCGGGAGAATTATCGTTTTAGCTCTGGAGTTGATCCCCTTTTTAATGCATGCCAATTGATCCCCTCTTTAATGCATGCCAATATTCTGTTGGTTTTGTTAGCAGCAGCTTGGCATTGCATGCCATTGCTGAGCCTATCATCTACTAGGACCCCCAGGTCCTTTTCCATCCTAGATTCCCCTAGAGGTTCTCCCCCCAGTGTATAGATTGCATTCATATTTTTGCCACCCAAATGCATTATTTTTCTACAATAAACCTCATTTGCCATGTAGTTGCCCCCCCTTTTTTACCCTCTCTAACCCTGCGATAAAGGGTATACCCTTGAATGGTTGCCAGCCAATCATGAGAGCTGTTGAACCAGGTCTCTGAAATTCCCACAAAATCCAAATCCTCCTTGTACAACAGTATCTCTAGTTCACCCATCTTGTCCGCCAGGCTTCTGGCATTGGTGAACATGCCACGTAGTTTAGACTGGTCGCATACTATCCTCTTATTGGGTGTTCCGAGATTGCAAATAGGACTCGGGTCTACACACATTTTTGCTGAAATCAAACAAATTTGAGTCGTTTTTTGCAATTAAATGTCATTAGTGATAGGGGTGATGTTAGTATCAGATGTACTCTTTAAGGCCTCATGCACGATGGACGTTATAACAACGTTATAAAAACACCAGTAGCTTTGCAGTGAGTTTTTCAGCGTTTAGCATTAGGGTTTTTATTTTTAAAAAAAAAACAATGAGCTAAAAAAGTGTTAAACACTGGTGAGCCGGTGGTAAGCGTTTTTACAGCTGAAAAACTCTTCTTAGAACGCACTAGTTTTGGGTTTTTTTACAGCCCAGAAACGCCCCTGCCAAAAACAGCGGATGACAGCCTGTGTGCATGGACACAAAAGATAACATGATGGGCAGTTTATTGACTGTAGAAAAAAAAGTCTGACGCCAAAAACAGCAGCTGTAAAAACGTCCAGTGTGCAGGAGGCCTAAAGCTTGCAGATTTTCCCGAAAACGTGAAAAATGACTGCATCTGAGGAACCAATGTTTTCCCCACAGAAAAAAAGGCTCCCAATACTCTGCCTGTGCTTGGAGAGAACTCCGTACCGCTAAAGGGATTTTAAATTCTGCATTACTGTACTGAACCCATCAAGAAAATCTACAAAATGTAGCAGTAAAAACACAAGCCTTGTACAAAGGCAAACTGAAATACTTTTGTCAAAGGTAGGGGCTACATGTACAGCAGTGAGAACAAAGGGAAGAAGGTTGATGCAGAGGGTGTACTCAGAAGTACAGCTCCACGGACCCCCTCTCCCACATACTCACAGTCTACAATAAGAATTTATCATTTAACAGTTCTTCTAGACTCCAGTTTCTAACAACCTCATGTATTTGTAGGCAATATGTACGTTTCATCGAATGTTGTAGTGACAGGGGACAATCATTTCCTGGTCATACAACACTTCAAGGAAGCAAGACACCAGAACACTCCTTATTTCACATTTTATGTACAATAGAGGGATCAAAACGCACACAAGAAAAATCTGAAAATCATCCATTTAAAAAGGCAAATTTTTTTTTTTTTTTTTAAAAACCCTAATATCCAAGAGCTTTGTATCCAACTACCCACAATTACAGACTTTCAGTGATTCCAGTGAGAATGGTGATTTCACTGTCTGAACTTGTACACTGCCAGAAATGAGCCAAACATTTGGAAGGAAGTGCTTCAGGGGAAATGCAAAAACCTGGAGTGATGTTCAGTTTCATTTTCTTTTTTTTGTTGACAAATACAACCAGCAGAAAATGTGGGGACATAGTTTCACCCTCCTAGTTTCTCACTGTTCCTTTTATTTAAAAAAAAAAATAACTTAAATACACAAACACACACATTATTATACAGGTTTTATATAGCGCTAACAGTTTGTGCAGCGCTTTACAAAATACTACATACTTAAAAAAAAAAAAAAAATGCCGTTGAATAGACGCAACCAAACGCATGGATATAAAAAGCACCAATTGGATATATATTTACCCCTTTCTCCTTTAAAAAGGAAAAAAAAAAAAAAGCCTCTTGCAATACAATTTATTGTTTCAGCATACATTTGTTTGCAGCTTTATCTCAATGATATCTAAATTCAGTACGCTACTTTAACAACTTAAGGACACCAAGCCCATTTTTTTTTTTTTTTTTTTTTACCACTTGTTTTTTTCAAGTTAAAATCTGTTTTTGTTTTTTTTTGCTAGAAAATTACTTAGAACCCCAAACATTATAGATTTTTTTTCAGACACCCGAGAGAATAAAATGGCGGTTGTTGCAATAGGTTATGTCATAACATATTTGCTCAGCGGTCTTACAAATGCAATTTTTTGGGGAAAAGATAGACTTGAATTAAAAAAATATGAAAACAGTTAAAGTAGGCCTAATTTTTTTTATATTGTGAAAGAATGTTACGCTGAGTAAATGGATACCCAACATGTAACGCTTCAAAATTGCACCCGCTCGTGGAATGGCAACAAACTTTGACACTTAAAAATCTCCAGGCAACAGTTAAAAATGTCTACAGGTTACCAGTTTGGAGTTACAGAGGAGGTCTGGTGCTAGAATTATTGTTCTCACTTTATGATCTCGGTGATACCTCACGTGTGGTTTGAACACCGTTTACATATGTGGGCGCAAATTAGGTATGCGTACACTTCTACACACGAGCACGGAAAGACGGGGCGCTTTCAATTTTTTCTTGTTTATTTTTATACTGTCCCTTTAAAAACAATTTTTTTGGTACAGTTTTATTCCTATGAGAAGGAATGTAAACATCCCTTGTAATAATAATAAAAAAAAAAAAACATGACATGACCTTTAAATTTGAGATCTGGGGTCAAAAAGACCTCGTGATGTAGACTGTAGAGTGTTTATGATGCACATATTAAAGTGGTATTAAACACAAAACCAAAAATGTAATGCATTACAGCTTACCTATCATTAGATGTGCTGGCTGCATTTGTTTTATTTTCCTAGGCTTTTTTCCCCTGGTGATTGGGCCAGTAACATACCACTTGTATAAGAGTGCCTCCACTCTGGATGAATGAACACAGGGGGATCCTTTGCCTGCAGCATTGTCAGTCTGGGAGGAGGGGAGTGTTAGATGTACTAAAAGATTTAGATACACTAACAAAATTGAAGCCAACCTCCAGCTCACACTGCAGTGACAGCAAAATATTTTACTTTTTGGGATAAAAGTTTTATATGAATAAATAAAAAGATGATCATTGTAAACACCCCTGCCAGTAGTAAATGGTTTGTCTCAACACATACATTTACAGAGCAGCTTGTTTTGTTGGGAAAAAAAAAAATATATATACTTCCTGGCTGGACCACCAGATGAATATAAAGGAAAGAAAGCCTAAAAAAAGAAAAAATGAACGCAGTCATCATATCTAAGAATTGATAAGCTGCAAACCATGGAAGTTTCTAATCAATACTTGTGCAGATCCATATAATAGAGGAAAGCATGGCACTAGTGTTACAGTCCTTTCATATGGATCTGTAAGCAGATCAATTTCTGCATAATGGACACGGGAAAACCCTTGCCGGCTCTATGGGCAGCCATATCTGGAGGTAGCCATTTTCCTTTATTTTTTTTCTACACCTGGATGGACCCAGGAGGTAGGCAGGTGTCCATAGGGCTCCATAGACCTTCTGATTAAGTCCATCTAAAAAACGGACCTGACTGGAATGCATGTGTGAAAGGAGCCTTACTGAATACTGCTGACCATGTGGCAGGAACTCTGCATAAACATAATTGCGCATTTTAGCAAAATTCTTTAGTTGAAAATTACATGCTCAGTAGATACTAATCAACATTTACACCAAGATTTGTATACACGTCTGATTAACATGTTGACCTTCCAGCGCAAAAAAAAAAAAAAAAAAAAAAAGCTATTAAAGACATAATGCAATAACACTGCAGAAAAACCTTGCAAAATGACAACAGACCACTTACTGTTTAAAAAAAAAAAAAAATATTGCAAATGATCAACCACTTTAATCTGCAATTACACCAATATAAGAAAAGATCAAAATTTACAAAAATACCACAACACTATGTAGAAACACTCAAAACTAATCGCGTCCATAACAAAAATAAAAATGGTAAGTTATTACTCTAATGTGTATGCCTGGGCAATTTAAAAATAAAAAAGCCTTTACGCCATGGCAATACATGAACATTTCTGCAAGTTTTGGCTCTGTAACAAAGTACTGAAATATACTTATTGGCCAGAAACTCAGTGAAGTATTTAGCTGTTATTTGCAGTGTTTTTAAGGGGCCAAATATTACTAAAATTGCATGTATTGCAGAGATGGACTGCATTTTTTTTTTTGCCCAGATATTTCTTAAATACGATTTAGGTTATAGAAGTATAAAAATGTTTCCATCAGTTGCTAGAACAAATACAATATTAGTTGCTTACAGTTACATCATATACACAAACTATTACATTAAATCATTCCAGATCACAAAATAAATTGCTCAGATAACATCCTACATTGTAGACTTGTATTCCTATGAAAATTCCTGAGTGAGGCCACCTTACAATCCTGCTGACGCTGCAACCAAGGAAGGGAGGGAATTTTAAAATGCGATTGCTGCGTGACCGTTCACCCAACCTATGCTTGTGTTTATGAGGACTGGGTCTGCAGAGAAGCACGACATTCCAATCTAAAGTGTTAGTTACACTATACTAAAAGAAATTTTTTTTTTCTTCCCTAAATTTCTCAGCAACTAACCAACAATTTACATTTGGTGAAATACTGGACATAAATTACCAGTCCACAAACTATCAAATCACCAGCAACAAAATGCTCAGGAGTGGGAAATACGGATCTGCTTCCAAGTGTCACTCCTTTGCTAGCCGGACAAAGTGTCACTCCTTTGCTAGCCGGACAAAGTGTCACTCCTTTGCTAGCCGGACAAAGTGTCACTCCTTTGCTAGCCGGACAAAGTGTCACTCCTTTGCAAATGGAAATGCTGCATGTCAATCACCAGTGACAAAGCAATGCCTTGCAGATCTGGTCAGCAAATAGCGATGCATTGTAACAGGTTATTTCTCTGCCCCGTATAGCAATTTTGTCACTAGTAACAGGATTTCAAGTGTGCCATGGCCCTAATTCTGACACAACAACAAAACAGATTTTAGGGATTTTTTTTTCATATTCATAAATATTTTAATTTCCTACTAGGGTCAGGTCCTGTGAGAATGCAGATAAGAACAATAGTGAAAACAAACACAGCGCACAACCCACTGCTGTTACCATACAACCTATTAACCACTCATATATTCAGTCATTCTGTGTTCGGGTGAATATGAGGCGGCAGTGCAGTGGTAATTTACAAACAAAATATATTTATATATAAAAAATGAAATCAAAACGCATATACAGCTGTGCTCATAAGTTTACATACCCTAGCAGAATTTATGATTTCTTGGCCATTTTTCAGAGAATATGAACACAAAAACTTTTTTCACACATGGTTAGTGTTTGACTGAAGCCATCTATTATCAATCAACTGTGTTTACTCTTTTTAAATCAACAGAAACTACACAAATGACCCTGATCAAAAGTTTACATTTCCCATTACTAATACCGTGTATTGCCCCCTTTAACATCAATGACAGCTTGAAGTCTTTTGTGGTATTTGTTGATGAGGCGCTTTATCTTCTCAGATAGTAAAGCTGTCCATTCCTCTTGGCAAAAAGCCTCTAGTTCTTGGGCTGTCTTGCATGAACTGCATATTTGAGATCTCCCCAGAGTGGCTCAATGATACTGAGGTCAGGAGACTGAGATGGCCACTCCAGAACCTTCATTTATTCTGCTGTAGCCAATGACAGTGTCCAAATAGCGCAGCTTCCTGGCTGATGAATGCAAATGTTCCCCCAGTATTAGATAACACACTGCATTCATCTTGCCATCAATTTTGACCAAATTTCCTGTGCCTTTGTAGCTCACACATCCCCAAAACATCAACGATCCACCTCTGTGTTTCACAGTAGGAATGGTGTACCTTTCATCATAGGCCTTGTTGAATCCTCTCCAAATGTAGCGTTTTATGGTTGTGGCCAAAAAGCTCAATTTGGTCTTATCACTCCAAATGACATTGTGCCAGAAGATTTGAGGCTTGTCTTTGTGCTGTTTGGCGTATTGTAAGCGGGATACTTTGTGACATTTGCATAGTAATGGATTTCTTCTGGCGATTCGACCATGCAGCCCATCTTTCTTCAAGTGTCTCCTTATTGTGCATCTTAAAACAGACACACCACATGTTATTAGAGTCCTGTATTTTACCTGAAGTTATTTGTGGGTTTTTCTTTGCATCCCGAACAATTTTCCTGGCAGTTGTGGCTGAAATTTTAGTTGGTCTACCTGACCGTGGTTTGGTTTCAACAGAAACCCCAATTATCCACTTCTTGATTAAAGTTTGAAGACAGCTGATTTGCATTCTCAATTTCTTGGATATCTTTTTATATCCCTTTCCTGTTTTATACAGTTCAGCTACCTTTTCCCGCAGATCCTTTGACAATTCTTTTGCTTTCCCCATGACTAAGAATCCAGAAATGTCCGTGCAGCACTCCTCTTCCCCTTTAAGGGGTTCCACTGGTTGCTTGTATTAAATAAACTAATATTGTAAAAGAAGACTGCATTTATTCACACCACAGGACTACTACTCGCTAGCATAAAAAAAAAAAAACCAAGCCCATCCAGAGTGTCCCAAAAAAGTAATCCAATAGCCAGGTTCCCCCATTCATGAATCAAGTAACTTGGCATCTTACTGCAGAACCCCCCCCCAGCGTAACTTCCATCGCATCACTTCCGGTAGGGACTAATGTCACTATCCGTTGCTGTGCGGTCTGTCCTGATGTTTCATCTTTCGACTTCCCTCATTCCCTTTGAAGCGGCTTCCTATAGTGGCACCAGAAGGAGCCTAAAGCACTGATAGGGAACCCCTGAAGTGGGGGGATCGGGGCCACTCAGTGCAAAACCATTGTACTGAGCAGAGGAGTATGACATGTTTAATAAAAAAAACTCTTTACAATCACTTTCACTGGTGAATGTGAACACAGATAAGGCTAACTATCAGAACAAGCAGATCTGGGATGCCTTGCAATGCAGAGAAGTATACCCTGTGTCCCTCAACAGACAAGAAACCAAACCTCGCTTCTTCAGCTCTGGTCTACAGTATTTAACCACTTCCCGACCGCCTCACATACATATATACTGCGGCAGAATGGCACCACTGCGCAAACCGCCGTATAGGTACATTGGTCCCTTTAAGAGCCATAGCAGGCCTGCTGCGCGGCGGGGACCCGATGCGGGCACAAGACCCCACTGACCCGATGCGGGCACACGATGGCGGGCACAAGAGCAAGAGCCAGGATTTGTGTGTGTGTGTATAAACACAAATCCCTGTTCTGTCAGGGGACAGGAGACTAAGTAGAAACACACGATCTGTCTCCTCCCTCAGTCAGTCACATCCCCATACAGTTAGAATCACTCATGAGGGAATACATTTAACCCCTTGATCACCAGTGTTAACCCCTTCCCTGCCAATGGCATTTACACAGTAATCATAGCATATTTAGAGCACTGATTGCTGTATAAATGTTAATGGTCCCAAAAATCGCAGATCACCGCCATTACTAGAAAAAAAAAAAATAAAAAGCCATAAATCTTTCCCAAAGTTTGTAGACGCTATAACTTTTGCGCAAACTAATATTACGCTTATTGCGATTTTTTTTTTACCAAAAATATGTAGAAGAGTATATATTGGCCTAAACTGATGAAGAAATTTGTATTTTTTTGTTTTACATTTTGGGATATTATAGCAAAAAGTAAAAAATATTGAGTTTTTTTCAAAATTGTCGGTCTTTTTTTTGTTTATAGCACAACAAATAAAAACCGCAGAGGTAATCAAATACCAAAGGAAAGCTCTATTTGTGGGGGGGGGGGGAGGACATCAATTTTGTTTGGGTACGTTGCACAACCGCCCAATTGTCAGTAAAGTGACTCAGTGCCGTATCGCAAAAACTGGCCCGGTCAGGAAGCCGGTAAATTCTTCTGGGACTGAAGTGGTTAAGGACAGGATGAAGGCAGGAGAAGGCATAAGGTGGGTGGGGAATACTCTGAAATTCACAGACATTGCTAGGCATGATGGGAATTGTAGTTCCTGAACAACTGGAGGGCCATAGTTTGGACACCCCTGGTCTAAAGGCAGGGGTAGGCAACCTGGGGCCCTCCAGCTGTTGTGGAACTACATTTCCCATGAGTCATTGCAAGGCTGGCAGTTATAAATTACTCCCAGAGGCATAATGGGACTTTTAGTTCTGCAACAGCTGGAGGCCCCAGGTTGCCTACCACCCCTGGGTCTAAGGTTTAAAGCGTTTGTTACCGCAAAAAAAAAAAAAGGATTCTGTTTGTTTAACAGTGCTTGTGCTGTGTCATTTAGCCCATTGTATCATATAAAATACCTGGCTGATCCTGCCTGGCTCTGCCCTCTCCTCTGAACTGACCACGGTTTATCATGGCCGCTGAGCCCCGACACCATGGTCAGTTTACATGCCTCAGTCATCTGCAGATCTCCACTGTCCTCTACCCCAAATCCCGCCCCACCCCCGCCTGCCTGTAAGCTCGTACCAGTGCCTGCCCCTCCAGCTCTTGCTGAAATAACTTTCAGACAATCCTGTGTCTTCCATAATGCTATGTTCCCCAGCGTATGTTCTTTATTAAAAAAATGCTGTTCTATACTATATTTCAGAGCGCCGCTCACGTAACTTGCCGTCTCTTCTCCTCACTGATGTCAGCGGGGGATTCTCAGCCCCCGCCGCTGTAGCTGTCAGATCGAGAAAGGGAACGGTGGGCGGTCATGTGTGCGCCGCAATGAAATAAGGTATAGAATGGCATTTTTTTAATAAAGAACATACACAAGGCACATATCATTATGGAAGACAGGGGATTGCTGAAAATCATTAAGTGGGGTTACAACCACTTTAAGTTGAGGGTGTAAAAATTTCCTTACATTTGCTTAAGTTTCCATTTCAGATTTTCAATATAGCACAAAAACCAAAGATTCTGAAGGATTACCTTGTGCAAACAGTTAGGGCTGCAACTAACGATTATTTTCATAAATCGATTAGTCGATTATTGTTTCGATTAATAACCTTAAAAAAAAGTGTGGTGTATAATTTAGTTAATATGTAAAGTTTTTTAAAAAAAGCAATTTATTCTTAAATATCTCTATGCAGTGGCAAATATAAACAACCAACGATATGGTTAGGGAGCAAAATATTGAATCCACTCTGAGAATAACAGACAGAAGAGATATACTGTATATAGACTATTAGAGGAGATACACTGTATACACCATTAGACGAGAAATACCAATTCGCCAAATGGCCAATTTGTTGTTGGGCCAGATAAAAAAATACAAATTGCTGCAAAAATGCATTATATGCTTTTCTGCAGCTTCTCCATTGAAGTATATTGAACCAAAAAAGCACCATTTTTTTTTTTTGCAAAAAGTCCTTGACCCTTTCCAAATACGCAGCGACTGAAAAAAAAAGCATAGATGTGAACGTGTCCCATAGAAAACCATGTTAAATGAACTGTAGTGCGTTTCTGCAAAAAGCACCAAAAAACACAAAGATGTGAACCAGGTCTAAGACGTTTAGTAACATAAGGGGGTTAAAAAAACACGTAAATGAGCCCTTTGTAGTACAAAAAAGCAAATAATCGCTACTGTAAGGGGTTCATTTTTTTTACTGTAGAACTGTGAAAGTAATATTTACAGTAGCGATTTGCTCTTTTTGTACTATAAAGAGCTAATTTTATTATTTTTAACCCCATTATTCGATAATGAAAATAGTAATCGATTAATTTCATAATCGATTAATTGATTAGTTGTTTCAGCCCTACAAACAGTATATACAACATTCTTCAAGCTTGAGAATTTTACTATTTGTAACTGATGTGCCAAGTGATCCCACAGCTCAACCAATGATACTGTAAAGAGCCGTTTGCCTAAAACTCTCATACCATATTTATTCAGCAGCAAATAATGTCCTATGTACAATCCTTAAAGTATAACAAAAGACAAAACTTTTTTGTTGTTGTTCTGGAGAGGGATTAGAACATCTATCAGCTTTTTATTGCTCTATCCCTGCTAGGAGACAGTATCTGGTGGTTATTTGGTGTTAGGTTTTAAATGCATTAGTCACTTATGGCTGCAATATAATACATTTTTTTATTGGGTTTGGATCCACTTTAGGTGCTCACATCGATATTTTATCAAATTCCTTCAGTTAAATCTCTGCTCTGCATAGTTTTATATTTCTACATCATTTTGTGTTGTCAGGAAAAAAGGCATCACTCATTTCATTCACCAGATAAGACTAACTTACTGAGCCCTTTACTGACCCTCTCCTTACACCACTGTTCATCAGTCCATTTTTGAACATGCTCTTTTCATAACCTTTTGTCTTGAGTCTTTTAAAGATTGAGTTCACCTTTAAGGAAAGAATTCTAAAACACATTTTTGCAGAAAATGTATTTTTTCCACAGAAGCCTGCAAAACATTGTACCCGCAATCAGTGGATCACAGGTGCAATGTCAGGCTCCCGCACACTCCGCTTCCAGCTTTCTGCCCATACCACCATACTGCCTATCAGTTAGAATGCTGGAGGAAGAGTGAATTCACTACAAGCGTGTCGATCAATGCACCTGCAATCTTCCACTGAAAGTTAAAAGCCGTCTGCTGTGGTTACAGATAGGACTTCACTAGTTTGACAGATCTCTGTGAATAACTAACGCAGCCGTGCAGGTGGAGCCCTACACAGGCATGCCGACTTTAATGCAACAGCGGCTGTGAGGTAAAAGAACCCCCGCTCGCTGTCAGAGGGAAGGGGAGCTCGGTGGTGTAAAATATAGATGCAACATGTTGAAATGGTAAACTTATCTTTTAAAGCAGTATTAAACCCAAAAGCAAACATTATATTGCAGCTTACCAGTTTAGATGTGATGTCTGCATTTTTTTTTGGGCTTTCTTCGATTTTCATCTGGTGATTCAGCCAGCAAGTGTTTTTCACAACACAAATTCTCCAGCAGAATGTATCAGTTTACAGAATGCATCAGAGACAAACCATTTAACACTAGCAAGGGGGTTACAATTATCAGCATTTTTATTTATTCATATAAAATCTTTATCCCAAAAAAAGGAACAGGAAAAAAATCTGGTTGCTGTAACTGCTTTAAGTGTGAGCTGGAGTTGGCTTCAATGTGTTAGTGGTTCTATATCTGCTACTACATAGAACACCCATCCCCCCCCCCCCCCCCGATGGACAATGGTGCGGTCTGCTGTGCCCCCTCTTCTCAGTCATCCAGAATTATGTCTCAATAAAGGAGATGTCTTAGTGGCCACATCACCAGGTGAAAACGGAGGGAAAAAGCCAAAAGAAAACAAACCGAATGCAGTCACCACAGAGAATGAGAAAGCTGAAATATATATCACATTTTAGATTTTGGGTTTAATATCACTTTAAAGACTCCTATCAAGGGTGTGTGTAAAATGTATGTATGTATATGTATATATATATATATATATATATATATATACATATATATATATATATATATATATACACACACACACATATATATACATATACACACATGCAGTGTGTCAAGCGTCCTCTTAAATTTGACAGCTGCCGCCTTGTCATCTGCCTGACCCCATACGCCTCCCATATGAGTATGCAGTGGTTGAGAGCAGGCAGGTGACACCATAGTGTTTGGGCAGACAGACAGTTCCTGCTGCTATGTCAGGCCTAGAAAAAGTAAAAGTAAATAAAGGGGGTTAAGTAATAAATATTCCATAAGTAAAGCCACAGAGTAAGAACAATATAAAGACCAAATAATTAGGCTCCTGAATAAGCCCAACAACTGTTTAATTGGTTCTTTTCCATGCTCATGCATTGTTTTAGGGCCTTTGAATAGTCAAAGACAGCAACATGTGACAAAGAGAAACATTAAGGCTTAGTTCACACTCCTGGTTGGGGGGTGGGGGGGGGGGGGTGGGGGGGGGGGATGTTGTTAAACTCAAGCATATGAGCCACTTTTTTTTTTTACCATACCCAGATTGCTCCCCCATAAGCTGCAAATGCAGTAATGTCTGCTGAACATGACCAATTCAAGTGATTAAGTGCCTTCTCGCAGCCTTTCAAGCAACCTTTGAAAAGCAATCTACCGTGGACTGCTTTTCAGGGAACTGGGCCCATAATGCTAGAGCTCAAGTTGAAGTAAAGAACTTCAGGATGTCATGTACTAGGTTCAGGAGGCATTCTGGGCACACACATTGCCCATGCCCATTTTCCTAAGCTGATTTAACATAACATGTCATGGAAAAGGCATATGGAAAAATGCAGCGCATGTACAAATGAATATAGGTCTTTAAAATGGTGAAACAGTCAAGAAATAACTAATTGACCACAGGTGCCTTGAAACACAAACGTCCATAGATGGATGTAAATGTCCAACCGCACAGGAGGTATAAGTACTCCAAGGGGTGGTGATGGTCTGATGGTTGTCAGAAAACACCTGGCATCATACAGCGACTTCCCAACCGAGAAACCGGGTCCCAATGGGTCATTCAGAGAAAGTGCAAAAAAAGCCTCTTACCAGATCCTGTGGATTCCCATGTCAGCGACAGGGAATCGCATGCGCAGTTTGTCACAAATGACGTGGAATGGGAGCTCAGGAATCGCCAATCTCTTGGATTGTGGTCTGTATGGATCTCGGCCGGCAACCGGATGGGTCCTCACAACGAACCGTCCTCACACCGAACCATCCCAGCATGCATCAGAAGTTTCACAAACGGTCCCCCGAAAGGAGCAGTTGGAGGGACTGGATCTCATGCGGTAAATGTGGAAACAAAAAGAATGTGCCTCCACATGGTGCAGATAAAAAAGGGTGTTTTTATTGACAAAAACGACCATACACAAATAAAAGCGTGATCACGGTGGATAAAAACAAATGGGCAACAAAGAGAGTGGTGTATGTACCCGACGCGTTTCGACCTAGGGGTCTTCAACAGGGGCCCCTGTTGAAGACCCCTAGGTCGAAACGCGTCGGGTACATACACCACTCTCTGTTGCCCATTTGTTTTTATCCACCGTGATCACGCTTTTATTTGTGTATGGTCGTTTTTGTCAATAAAAACACCCTTTTTTATCTGCACCATGTGGAGGCACATTCTTTTTGTTTCCACATTTACCGCATGAGATCCAGTCCCTCCAACTGCTCCTTTCGGGGGACCGTTTGTGAAACTTCTGATGCATGCTGGGATGGTTCGGTGTGAGGACGGTTCGTTGTGAGGACCCATCCGGTTGCCGGCCGAGATCCATACAGACCACAATCCAAGAGATTGGCGATTCCTGAGCTCCCATTCCACGTCATTTGTGACAAACTGCGCATGCGATTCCCTGTCGCTGACATGGGAATCCACAGGATCTGGTAAGAGGCTTTTTTTGCACTTTCTCTGAATGACCCATTGGGACCCGGTTTCTCGGTTGGGAAGTCGCTGTATGATGCCAGGTGTTTTCTGACAACCATCAGACCATCACCACCCCTTGGAGTACTTATACCTCCTGTGCGGTTGGACATTTACATCCATCTATGGACGTTTGTGTTTCAAGGCACCTGTGGTCAATTAGTTATTTCTTGACTGTTTCACCATTTTAAAGACCTATATTCATTTGTACATGCGCTGCATTTTTCCATATGCCTATTTTGTTGTTTTTGTCAAACTGTATGCAGCAGCTTTCATTCATTTTACTGGTTAGCGCGGTGTTTTCTATTTACCTATGTCATGGAAAATACAGGTACACTTTATATGAAATTGGAACTTTCTGCAAAAGGATCAGAAAAGCAATATTGCATCTCTCAAATATGACTGCTAAAACAAGCCATGCAAAGAAAATCTAAATCTTTACCAAAATGCCATTATAATCTCTGCTTCAGATTTAGTACACAGAGTACTTACTACAGTCAATAATATTCCAACAAAGGCTACTGTTACACCAAAAAAAGCTCAAGTTTGTAAACTTTTAGGAGGTAAGCTCTGTTTAGGGTTGGGTTAGGTGTACAAAACCAAACTGCCTCAAATTAAGAACAGGAAGGGAGGAGGCTTTTACCTATAGCAAAAAAAGCCAGAAGAAGAAACCACAAACGTAGGACCAAATAATAGCAAGGGCTGTGCCGATCAGCTGAACAGTGACAGATCACTTTTTAAAAGAAAAAAAAAAAAACTGTTAACCTTATTAGCATAGCTGCAAAGAATGCAGAGATTTTTTTGTATCAATTCAGAAATAATTTGTCAAAATAAATATGGGAGAAAAAAAATGCTGACTTGCAGTAAAACCAAATTGTTTACATATGAGTGTGCGACTCGCGCATGCGTTCGCTTCTGTGCAGCAGCACATAGGGATGGGGCGTTCAAAATTTTTTTTTTAACTTTTTATATTTTTTAAATAACGTTTATTCCTATTACAAGGAGTGTAAACATGCTGTGTAAAAGAAATAAGGATGACAGGTCTTCTTTATGGAGAGTTCTGGGGTCAAAAAAACTGCAAATCTCTTCTTTACCTTTAAAGGCAAAAGATCACGTCCCCTCCCGCTGCTTCGGAAACTGTTCCAGCGGCTCATTGGCTTCTCAAACCAGTTTCATGAGAAAGCCAGCCACCTGCTGAAAAAACGGTACCGGGGTCATGGCTGATATGTTTAGCCATAGTCCCAGTAAACAACTTGCAGACCGCTGCCTGTAAAAGCAATCCAGCGGCTAATCAGAAGCCAAGATGGCTTTTACAGTGTAGGGAATCTCCGGCTAAAAAGAAAGATATATGGATGATGCCTGTAGCTGCAGGCATTCTCCAGATATAGCCATTTTAAGGCCCTGTTCACATCTGCGTGTTCCGAATCGGGGGGCAGAATCGCTGTGATTTTCAAAAGCCGCAAATTGCGGGATGCGTGTGCGTTCCATCGATTTTAATAGCACCCCAAACATGGTGCGAGTTTCCCGCAATTCGCCGGGCGACAATCGTAGTAAAAACCGCAAACAGAATCGCAGGATGCCTGTTGCCCAAAGGAAGTACATGAGCTTAGTTTGGGCGACAGGCGTCCCTCGATTCTATTTGCACGATTTTTACCATGACTGTCGCCCAATACGCCTGGATGTGAACGGAGCCCAAGTCCACAGTGTTATATGACGTCATGCAGGTGGTAGTAAGCTATCACGCTTAAAGCAGTGGCTGGTACAACCAATCTTGCTGCTTTAGAACAGCAAGGTGCAGTGCTTCACATTTTACACTACTTATTTATAAAGCCTTTGAAAGTGCAAAAGAAAAAACGATTCCTTGACTGGGTTGATTTACAAGTTTATAAGGTTGATAAATTGGTAAGATTCCATTGCCTTTTTTCCCCAGAGCAGGTGAACTGAATTATGAAATTGCAGTAAAGTGCTCCTCTGGAGCAGGGGAAATATTGCACTGAAAGCCAAAAAGGGATGTGCCGGCACCTTATAGATTCATTACATATAGTCCAAACAGGCTTTATTTACCACCAAAATGCTACAAGCGAACCACGACTATATAAGCCATCAGTACTTGAGTCTGCATAGGAAGCATCTAAGCTAGGGTTTAGGTGCAAAGTGGCCTCTGTACCATCCCTGAAGTCATTGTACACCACCTTTTTAGCTACAGTGACTGCACCTAAATACTACTTGTCTTATGTAGATACACCGACAAGAAGCCTCAGAGCGAAATATATAGACTACTAGGATTTCCCTACGTGGCTTCCATAAAACAAATGGCTTCCACACAGAAAGTGCAGCTCTACTCTGGAAAATAAGAAGACTTATCAACCTCAGTGTTTGCCACAACTGGATTTGACCGTTTCGAAAATGAACTTTGTTGCCTCTCAATATGAACATCTTTTCATTTTTTCATTTCATTTTATACACAAGCTCCAATAGTATAGTTTTAGGAGGCGGTGAATATTTGAAGCCTGCAGGACTTTGAGCTTGACAGGATACTGAATGCAAAATTGAATGCATTTCAAAAGACTTGAACACACAAGTTTTCTAAAAGGAAAACAGTTTGCGAACTCAAATCTATCCTAAAATCAGAAATGTTGAATATTTTTTTCCACATAGCAGAATCCAATGTCACTTTTGAATGGTTAGCTAATATCAGTGAAGCAAAGAACACATTTTACCTATTCAGTCTGGCATTGGAGTTACAGCAAACAAAAAGGAGACACTCATTCCACTTACTGCATGTTCCACCGCTGAACATTGGAATTGTTTCAAACATCATCTTGTGAAATAGAAGTGCCACTGGTCTGTAATCCAAATGATTCTTTAACAAGTAGCTGTAGTAATATACGTAGCGCCTTTGGCTGGGAATTGTCACACCCTAAAAAATATAAAAGAACATTAGTTCTGCAGTCTGCACCACATTGGTTTACAACTGCTGTACCTTGCTTTTTTATCTCAGAAGAAATCTATTATAAACAAAACTGAGTACACAAATAGTATTTTTTTTTTTTTAAATGGCAGCAAACTCCTAGCAATGAAATTGACTTCGTTACACTGGTCAGCCTAAGGAAAGTTTACATCACTTAATTTTAAAGTTACAAACACAATGAACACTTCATGCAGGACACCAAGTTGCACATAAAATAAACATTTGGATTTTTGATTCACCTGTAAAATCCTTTTCTTGGAATACACAGGATGCAGAGGAGTTACCAGTAACACACTGGTTATGCTGCCACCTTGAGGTGAATGTACACTGGCCAGAAAAAAAAGCAGGAGTGTCTGCCTAGGTGGAACAGCTCCAAGCACAGCTAAGCCTCATTATTGAAGTAATAGGGAACACAAGTCAGAGGAGGGAGGATCTTCAGTCTGTTCTCCAAAACAACATACTCCAAGAAAAGGAGTTCACAGGTAAACCAAAAATCCTTTTTTTTAATCATACATTACAGAACACAGAGGAGTTGATAGTCATTACTACATGGGATATCCTAAAGCAAAAAATCTAAGGGGAGGGCAACATATCAACAAGACCAATAAGCCCAATTCTCCCTTACAAAGCTACCTGTAGGACCCTTTATACCATTGCACTCTTACAGGGAGACCCCGAAGGCAGATTAGTGCAAGTAGGACAGCCAAATCGCCCGAAGTTCTAGGATGCAATTAGTAATTTTATCTCCTCTGACAACCATGTACCTGACAGGTTAGCGTCTGTCCTCAAGACCTTTCATGTCACTGGAAGGATTTCCCTGAAACCAGCAACTGTATGGATAACCAGCACTCCAGAACCACTCTGGTCTTTTGAGTCAGATGCATTGGCTGATCCAAGGACTCCAACACCTGTCACATACTGCCTGGATATTGAGATGCAGAGTTCTGAAAAGAAACGGTGCATGGTTAGGGGGGGTGGGGGTGTTTGTGGACAGGCAAAAGGTAATGACAGGTGAAAAGTAATGCCACAAACTGATAGTGGCGATCCTCCATTGCAAAATGTAGAAATCGGTGAGGCTGGAAAATTGGGATGTGCAAGTGGACATCCTTAAAGTCGACTGACGCCAGGAAGTCTCCCTGATGAAGCAGAAGATTTACTTAATCCTGAATTTTGGAATTTTTAGGAACTCGAGACCTGTGAGATGGAGGATAGGCTGGAAATCTCTGGTTTGTTTGAGAACTATGAAATGGGTTGGAGTAAAAGCCTTGTGATCTCTCCTCTAAAGGCACAGGTGTGATGATCCCCTGGGGCAGTCTTCTTCAAAGTGCTGCAAAGAAAACTGCTCTTTCGTGAATCTGAAGGCACCAACAGAATTCCAGCTTAAATCCTCTGGAGGGCATGCTGCAGACCCAGTCTTCTGAGATCTTCTGCGTCCACAAAGGCCCTTTTAAGGTGTATTTCCCCCTAAAAGTGAATGGTGGCAATCCTTTTAGTGAGGGGAGGATTTGCCTCCAAGACTGGAGGGCTTGACTGTTCCAGTTCTTAAAAAACTGTGATGAAGGCTTTTATTTGAGACTGGCTGCTTAGGAAAGCAACTCTTCTTGAACTTCGAAGACACTACAGGCTTTTGGCCTGTAACCTTTGCTTTTTTTCTTAATGGCCAAGAGAGCACTATTCCCTATGGTCACCCTTTGGATGTAGGCATCCAAGGAAAGTCAGAATGTGTGTCCACCCTCAAACAGCAGCCTCTCAAAGTGCTTCTTGTAGAGAAGTTCTGCCAATCAATACCCAAGCCAAAAGAGCCTTCTCATTCTGACAGACCGTGCCCACTCCTGAAAGTTGCCTTACCAAATTCCCCAAGGCACCACAGTCTACAGAGAGAATGCCATCTTAAAGAGGACTTCTAATCCATGGAGTCTTAACACAAAGAAATCATCCAAGGGGACCAGTGAGGGTCTTCTTCGTATAGGAAATAGCCAGAACAGCTAGCGAACCCAATTTTTCTTATAATCTCTCCATGGGGTGCTGGTAAGTCAGCAATTCAGTGGCAAAAACACCTTCTGACACGCACACAAAACTGATGCTTAGCTAATCTGGGAGAGGTTATCTCTGGACAAGGACGGCTGCCTTTTTTCTGGCCATTCACCTGAATGTGGCAACATAACCAACATAGCAATAACTCCTCTGCATCTTGTGATGCAAGACTAAGGAAAAAAAAATTATATGAAATAAAAGAAAGACTCTGAAGTGAATTTACTAAAGGCCCGTAAACACGGTCAGAAAATCTGAAGATAAATTTGATCCGAACGATCTGCCGATTTTCTGATCATTAGTATGCTGCTTTTGACAGCTAAGAATTTTCGGCAGACAAACTGGATGTGCAAAATTTTTGTCTGATAGGACCACAACGTCCAATTTTCTTTCGTTAGTACGGTTTTCTGACAAAAAAAAAAAAATCTGAAGAGCAAGACTAGGCATGCTCAGAAATGAAAGAACACATATAAAACAATTCAACACATTACGTCACTTCTGACGTTGAATTCTGTTGTCAGAAAATTTTCTGATGGCGAGTACCCTCTTCACTTTTTCGATTTGAGACTGGCATGCAACAAAAACCCTCACATAAAGTCGACCAATAATCTGACCGTGTGTACAATGCTTAAGACAGGCGCAAACAGAATCTGGGGCAGTTGTGCATGTCAACTATTTCTCTTCTTTCATTTTCACGGCTTAACTGGAAAAGCTGAAGATAGACGCCGATTGGTTTCATTGCACAGCTGTTTCAGATTAAAATACAATTCGTTTTTTAGATAAAATACAATTCGTTTTTTAGATAATTGTCCTTTAAATTAGAACTTTAGCCAAGCCACTAAACAAACAATTTAAATACACAATCATTTTACCTGACAAATGACAGTAAACATCGTTAATAAAGCTGACCATACAAACTTTTTTTTTTTTTTTCAGCATGCATGAAATCGAACAGATTCCAGAATCTTCTGCTGTGTCTATAAAATTTTGCCAGCTGTTCTCACCAGCTGTCAAAATATCCAGTGAGTGGCTGTATCTGGTTGGATGTAGGCGCTGTTCGCCAATAATCTTGTCCGTGGATTTTTTAATCAAGGGATGTCAGGTAAGGAGGGGGGGGGGGGGGGAGACAACAGTGAGTTTCAGCCAATTCACCAGGAAGAGGCAGAAGTTTGCCATTTATGACAAGCTTAATTTAAAAAAAAAAAAAAAAAAAAAAAAGGTAAAGGCCTACCTGTTTGGATATGCATTAGATTTCTGTTTGCACGCTAAATTTAAGGGATTGTAATGGCATTTTTTTTCTCATTAAAGTGGAGTTCACCCATTTAAAAGTCAGCAGCTACAAAAAGTGTAGTTGCTGACTTAATAAACAGTCACTCACCTGTCCCAAAGTCCCGCGTGATGTGTCCCAGCAGATTGCAGGGAGGGAGGGGGGGAAGAAGTGAACTACATTCTGGTGCCGTGGTGCCAGGGGAGGAAGTGGGAGCCTGTCAAAACTGGGTACCTGCTCCCCTCCCCCAAAAAAATGCCACATTTATCATGTCGGGGTCACCAGTACTTAAAGCGGAAGTTTTATTTTTGGGTGGAACTCCGCTTCAGTATAAAAATGATGTTATATTTATCTGCTCTGTGCAAAAGTATTACATAGAGCAGTCCCTTAACACCTCCTCTAGACTCCCCTACCAATGCTCTCTCTCTCTGATCCTCCTTCCCCCAGGTGTTCCCTCAGCAAGCCATAAGGGGGCAATCATGTAGCGGCACCCCTGAGATGGGCTCTGTACATCCATAGACGCACACAATGTCGGTAAGGCACATTCCCACTGCCTCCTTACTGGAGTTTGAGCCCAAGGCTCCTGCTGCATCTCCTGTGAGACCAGGAAGTGTAGGAGTGGTGCTGCAGCCGGGACAGCGTTGATCGGTTAGAGCAGGGCTCGACAAACCCCGGGCGCCAGGTCGCATTTGCGACTAGAATTAGCGACCTGGCGCCTGGGGCGGCACAGCTGGGGGGTCCTGTGTCCGTTCGACACCCCCCCCCCTCCCGGCGATCGCGTTGGGCCGCGCCGGTAATTGAGGCCCCGGCTTTGCGGCCTACTGCAGTCCTATGGTTCCTTCTGCAATCGGGCGCCCTCTGGTGGTGGCCGTTGGTATGACAAGACATCCACCAATGCTAATGGAGCTTCCCCTGCCTGTTTTCACTGCCTGCTCATGTCCTTCCCTTTACTTAGAACCCCCAAACATTATATATATTTTTTATTCTAACACCCTAGAGAATAAAATGGCGGTCATTGCAATACTTTCTGTCACACCGTATTTGCGCAGCGGACTTACAAGCGCACTTTTTTGGGAAAAAATACTTTTAATAAAAAAAATAAGAAAACAGTAAAGTTAGCCCAATTTTTTTTATATTGTGAAAGATAATGTTACGCCGAGTAAATTGATTCCCAACATGTCACGCTTCAAAATTGCGCCCGCTCGTGGAATGGCGACAAACTTTTACCCTTTAAAATCTCCATAGGCGACGTTTAAAAAAATTCTACAGGTTGCATGTTTTAAGTTACAGAGGAGGTCTAGGACTAGGATTATTGCTCTCACTTTAACGATCGTGGCGATACCTCACGTGTGGTTTGAACACCGCTTTCATATGCGGGCGCTACTCACATATGCGTTTTGCTTTTGCAAGCGAGCTCGGCAGGACGGGGCGCGTTTAAAAAAATTATTTTTTTTTCTTATATATTTTACTTTTTATTTTTACACTGTTTAAAAAAAAAAAAATGCTGTCACTTTTATTTCTATTACAAGGGATGGGGCACATTTTAAATTTGTTTTTTTTCTTATTTTAACTTTTTTTTTCACTGTTCTTTTAAAAAAAAAAAAAAAAAAGTCACTTTTATTCCTATTACAAGGAATGTAAAAATCCCTTGTAATAGAAAAAAAACATGACAGGACCTCTTAACCACTTCATTACCCGCCCATAGTCATATGACGTCCACAGATGGGATCTCCCATCCTGGGTGGGCGTCATATGACGTCCTGGGATTCCCGGCCAAAAAAAAAGTCAAAAAGACCTCGGATCTCATATTTACACTAAAATGCATTAAAAAAAAAAAAAAAATTGTCATTTGAAAAAAAATAAATAAAATGTCCCTTTAATAACTATGGGTGGAAGTGCGATTTGACGTCGCTTCCGCCCTGCAATGACTTGGAGATGGGCGGGGGGGCCATCTTCCTCTCACTCGTCTCCATGTCAGGCCAGGGACAGATCCGGATCGCCTCCGCCGTTACCGACGGCCACGGTAAGCGGTGAAGGGCGGAGCGCGGCAGTAGGGGGGGCCCCTCTCCTGCCGCCGATAAAAGTGATCTCGCTGCGAATCTGCTGCAGAGACCACTTTTATCTGAAAGAGAACCGCCGGCTCTTGAAGAAGATACCGGAGTTATGGTAGCTAGCTGCTACCATAACAACGGTATTTCTCTTCAAAGACAGGACGTATATAGTCGTCCTGCGGGAAGGAAGTGGTTCATTAAAATGAATTTATTATTTGTCATCTCCCTGCTTGGCCCCTTTCACACGGGCTGTCTGATCAGGTTCGCCTGTCAGTTTTTCAGGCGGACCTGATTGGATCCTTAGCGGGAATATGGCGGTCTTATGTCCCTGCATGGCAGGAAATAAAAGCAGTCACATTCGTTCTAGTCGTCTGTGTAAATTTAAGATTGGTTAATTTTTATATTGAAAATTAAGCTTTGTCGGTCGTTTAAAAAAAAAAAAACCTGGCTCCTAACTTTTTTAGCTGGCTCCTAGATTCCAAGCAAATTTGTCAAGCCCTGGGTTAGAGGAGTCGGGCAAGCGCTCGGGGTGGGAAGCGCGCAAGAAAAAAAAAAAAAAAACACACAAAATCTGCTGACCCTGCTAAAAATCCAGGGTTGCCTTGTGCAATCTGCAGTGTTCTATATAAGGCTGGGTTCACATATGCGAATTGGATGCATTTTACATCGCAACCAATTCGCATGACATGTGAATGTGACCGGCTCTCAATGGAGCTGGCTGACACATGTACGGGGCAACCGCTGTGCCGTTTCAAAAAAAGGGTCCTGTGCGTTTTTTTGGGTCCAGTTCAGGTAAGAATTTAGGCAAGAATCTGCACCTGAATTGGTGAACAGAAATGCACCGGACCCCAAAACGCAGCCGCACATATGTGAAACCGGCCTAACAGATGTATCCGCTCTGCACAGGCTACCTCTAACTACTATAAGTTAGAATTTGGAGCTAACAGAGAGCTTGTCCTGCTTCTACAGGCGAATGGATCAGCATACAGGCACATTCCAAACAACTTCACAAGCCAATGGTGGTGAGTAAACATGAACGGCAAAGCAAAAAAGGAACACAACACACATCTTTAGCACCAATTATCATCAGTGGACTGATGTACAATATAAGAACTCTAGTACCTAATGGGATTTTAAAATAATTTTTTTAAGCATTTGTAAGGGGTTAAGGTTTTTTTTTTTCACATTTACATGAAGTTTGGATTAAAATACAGTATCTGTACATGCTTCAAGATATTTCCTGTAGTAATTTTGTTACTGTTACTGTCAAGTCATTAGCAAGAAAGATCATGTACAAGGCTTGTAGACAAATTAAAAATACAGACCTTTTTGTCCCTGGTCCGAACTTCTCCATAAAAATCTAATGCCTCTTGTGCCTTTAGAAACTTGCCTCGATGTAGCAAATAAGCACAGATCATGACTCCCGTACGACCTTTGCCTGCTTTACAGTGGATTGCTGCTACATTATCATTTTCACTTAGCCATTGGTCAAGATCTTCACAAAATGGTTTGATTAGCTCTAACTGTGGTGGATTGTGGTCTTCAAAAGGATACTGTGCAACTATTAAAAGGAAAAAGAAAACAAAACAATTATTCAGCACCACACTACTCTTACAAATCAGTGAAAATCAGCATAAGACAGCGATGGCATCACACTAGCAACGCTCTTTGGTCAAACACATTTAAAGCTGAACTTTAGGAATTCAGTAACTTTGTAAAAAGTGCAGACACACAGAGTTAAGCTGGCCATACACTATTCAATTTTCCTGTTCAATTTTCTTTAGATTTACCTTCAACTATGTAGTACAAGGGCCTGCCTGATTGCATCCAAATTGAAAGTGTTTAGGTTTGACCTCCTATTATATGGTTTTGGTAAATCTAAAGGAAAGTTGAACAGGAAAATTGAATAGTGTATGGCCAGCCTTAGGTCCAAACAATTGCCTGCCACCTGTGGGCTCTCTTGAATTTAGATCTGACATGTTTATTATGCTCCAGCAAGATAGCTGCTCTGGTCTCCCCTCCTTCAAGTGTAGAGTTGGTGCAGCTTCTATATCTGCCCCCCTTTTCCTCCCGTCCAATCACAGAAGACTTTGTATCATGTAAACTCCTTCACAAAATATAAAGGCTTCTGTAAATGGGCAGTGGAGGGGAGCGGAGGGCTTCTTTCCTATCTCACAGTTCCAAACGTCTACAGTATATCCTTCTGCAGAACCATAAATCCATCAGATATACATAATAGAGATAAGCCCAGGAGGAGGCAGGCACCTGGTTGGACTTAACTCAGTGTGCCTACACAATTTACGAAATTGCTGAACTCCTGGAATTCAGCTTTAAGCCCACGTTCACACTGACTGCGGGTTAGAAATCGATTTCAAACCGGCAATGCAGTCCGACTTCGGGGTTGATTTGACAGACATCTGTGCAGGTTATGCCTATTATGTCTATTCAAATTGCTGCCAAAATCGCCAAAAGTAGTACTTTTGGGAATCTGTACGGCGCCGCAAAGTCCGTGTCGCACTGATTTGGACTGTGCTATTGTCAGCAATAGCGGACGATTTGACAAGACAAATCGCATGCCAAACTGGCTCGATGTGAGCGTGGGCTAAGCAACGAGCTTCTCTTAACCACTTCAGCCCTGGAAAGTTTCACCTCCTTCATGACCGGGTCAATTTTTGCGATACTAAACAGTTGTTTTAACTGACTATTTAGCGATCGTGTGACGCTCTAACAAAAGCAAAAATTAAGTCTCCCCCCCCCCCCAACAAATAAGAGCTTTCTTTTGGTGGCATTTGATCACCTCTGCGGTTTTTATTTTTTGCGCCATATCCAAAAAAAAAAAAAATAATAATAATAATAATAATACAATATTTTTTACTTTCTGCCATAAAACATATCCAAAAAAAAAAAAAAAAGATGTACAAAATCAAATTTCTTTATCAATTTAGGCCAATTTGTATTCTGCTACATATTCAATCCCAATAAGTGTATATTGATTGGTTTGAGCAAAAGTTATCACGTCTCCAAACTATGGGATATTTTTATTGTTACTAGTAATAGCGGCTATCAGCGATTTTTAGCGGAACTGCGACATTGCGGCAGACAAATTGGACACCAAATTACACTTTTTGGGGACCAGCGTCAGGAATACAGCGATTTATAGCTGCGCGGGGGATGGCTAAACTAGATGGCTTCTGCTTAGCAGAAACACAAGCTCTCCATTTTCCTCTGACAGATCAGCAGGTCCCGGCGGACATCTCGTCCCACGATTGTGTCCAATCACAGCGGGAGCAGGTCACTGGTTGTGCATGCTCCCCAGAAAGACGCCAGCAGCCAGGCCGCCCTGCCGCAGTAAATGTGCGGCGGGCGGTCCGGAAGAGGTTAAGGTGAATTTGTGTTTTGCTCATACAAAACCAACAAGTTCATTCCAGTGCTGCACCTGCAATCCTTTCTATCCCATATTGTATTTTATAAAACAGAGGTATGAAGTTGATAATGCTGCCTTTTAAATGGACCTCTAAAAGGTCTCTTGCCTTATACTTTAGTAATCCGTTACTTTTCCCTCTCTCGTTTAATAAAAAAAGGGAGCATAAAATCCCTATGTTCATGAGATTTGCATCCCAAACGTGCCCACAGTGGAAACTAGGTAAGTTAAGACAATGGTTAGTAGCGCTGTTGCTGGTTAGGAATAGATATAGTATACATGCCCACTGGGAATAAAATTATCAGTAAATGACACAGTATAGTATAAAAAGCAAATGGACAAAAAAAAAAAAAAAAAACCTTTGTATATGGGCTAACAGTCTGTGATCCAGGGCAAGCCTTTAGGGAAGCATGAAGCAGGCTCCAAGTACATGAAAAAGATAAGCAGAAAAAAAGCTCCTCCAGATCAGGATCAGTTAGATATGTTTAATATACAAATCGAATATGTCCACTTACATGTGATAAAAAGCAAGTAGAGAACAAGTAATACTCAGGTAGTGATGTCCCAGCGTGAGCAGCCTGTTAGCGAAAATCCGTCCATAGGAAAGAAGAAACAGTCCAGTCCAGCAGGATATGTAGACTCTATCCTAGGGATTGGGAACGAGGCTTGGCTCGGATGAGCTGCGGAACGCAGGCCTCTGGCGCGGTGACGTCACTAGCAGTGCGACAATGTTTTGGCGCATGCGCACTGTGTTATACAGGCACGCGCCTTCCTCAAGCATCTTTTCGCTAACAGGCTGCTCATGCTGGGACATCACTACCTGAGGATTACTTGTGCACTACTTGCTTTTTATCACATGTAAGTGGACATATTCGATTTGTACATTAAACATATCTAACTGATCCTGATCTGGAGTCGCTTTTTTTCTGCTCATCTTTTTCATAAAACTAGATAAGTTACACATGCTTTCTTTTTTTTTTTATTGAAAAGAGTGAGATAATTGTGAAGCTGGGACTGCATGCAGGCAAGGTCAAAAATGTCAGTAGTGGCCAAACACTAGTATGATGAAAATGTATGCTCTAAAAAGGCCATAAACACAATGATTTATTGGCGATGGACGTGCTCTGCTCAACTCCTGGAATTTTGAATAACTACAGTCTACAAAGTTCAGAAAATAGTGCAAAAATACAGTCAGCACCAATTGTTTTGACATCTCTACATAATAAATGAGGTCAGTGGAGAAAGGCAAGATTTTTTTCAAATAGAAAGAAACTAGTCAAATAAGCACTATGCAGTGAGATGCCATAAGGGGGACCTGGACAGACAAAACAATAAAACCTAGAAGAGGATGGGCTACAGTACCAGAAGACTACACGAAAACAAGGAAAAAAAGAGGCTACAGAGGGCAAATTCACACTAACCCGACAACCGAAGACTTAATAGTTGCCTGGTGTGATCTCTACTTTTGTTATAATATGCAGATGGTAGAATCAGCATTCACACCCACAGGAAAAGGGTGTTCAGCATGAATATGATGCATAATGACAACCTGTGGCTTTGTCTAACAAAAAGTCAGGCTTGCTCAACTTACTGGCTGGCCTGTTGACCATTAGTGGGGTAGTTTATAGGCATCCATGTTTATGTCCATACCCAACAGATATGGGTGGTCTAGGCAGGTGCCTTTTGTGGGCAATGGAATGAATTGTACCTTTGCAATACCACCACATAAAAAGGTACACCTGCATTCAAAATCGACTAAATCCATACATGTAATGCAATCTACCTGTAGAACTAAAAGTTACTCTTTAGTTTTTATGTGCCATAATGACAAAATGTTAAGCTAATTTTCAGTAGAAATACAACCAATATTTTTAGTGCAATGAATTAAATTTTTAGGGTGAATGATGACAGTCTCTTACCTGATATTTAACCAGTATCTCCACCCAGGAAAGTGACCCCAGAAATAAAATGATGTTTTAAGGCTGACTGCTCTTGGGTCCCATATACTCAAGGGAGATTGAACAAGAATTCACAGGACTTTTCAGCTGAGAATTTGTTGGGTGTATCTCTCTCTCTCGTTCAAAAGACTTGTTGCCTAGAGTTGGGCTTTACAAAAGGACCAACCCCAAAGCTGCTCTTGCATTTCAGTAACGGGTAGCTGTTGAAATTCACTACCACCACAAGATATACGGTAATTATAAAGTTCCAGCAAAAATGCACAACTTACCTCTGCAGCTAAATTTGTTGGTATCATAATGTCTTTCAGCACATCTGTAAGAAAAGGAGGTAAAGATAAACTATAGATTACAGTAAATTTATTAGATCTTAACATGTGAAAACCCTTAATTTTACATATACTAAACACCTTTTCTAAAGTATCCATTCCATAGAAAGGTGCTGAAATTGTAAATCAAACTAAATCTATTTATCAACAAAGGAAAAGGGTCGAATTATTTCTAATTTCCATTTGTAGCCAAATCTTGTAGAACACATTACTCTGCATTATTTAAATGGATATGCATTTAAGACCTCAGGCATTGATCTTGGAAAGCTCTTGGAGAGCAAGTGCCATGTGATGTCATTATTGGCTTGGTTTCTTAAGAGGACATTACATTTAAAGCCTGATACTTTGGATAGCGGCCTTTGTGAAGGACATGTCTACCCATTGTTAAATAACGTTTTGCAGAAGTGCTTCATAAAAATGATCTAAGTGCGTATCTAAGAATGAGATATTTCTGAAGTGCTGACTCACAGGTCCAAAAAGTTTAATATTAAGGTGACAACAGTAATTAAACAAGAACAAGAATTAAACTTATATTTAAAAGGTCAAATCCAGGCAATTAAAGATATCATGCAATTTCTCTGTAGGTTTTTTTTTTTTTTTTAAACAGTATCTCTAAAAATAAAAATTCATCATCTGAACCATTCTTCCATATGCACATTTGTGAGGTTAGTCACTGATGTGGAAGAGAAGGCCTGGATCACAGACTCCGCTCTAATTCATCCCAAACGTGTTCTATCATGTTGAGGACAAGACTCTGTACCGGCCAGTCAAGTTCCTCCACCCCAAACTTGCTCATCCATGTCTTTATGGACCTTGTTTGCACACTGGTGTGCAGTCATGTTGGAACAGGAAGAGGCCATCCCCAAACTGTTCCCACAAAGTTGGGAGTGAAATTGTCCAAAATGTCTTGGAGCCCCTTCACTTGAACTAAGGGGCCAACCCCTGAAAAACTACCCCACACCATAATCCCCCCTCTACCAAATGATTTGGACTAGTGCACAAAGCAAGGTTCATAAAAGACATGGATGAGCAAGTTTGGGGAACTTGACTGGCCTGCACAGAATCCTGACCTCAACCTGACAGAACACCATTGGGATGAATTAAGGAGTGGAGACTGCGAGTCAGGCCTTCTCATCCGACATCAGTGCCTGACCTGCGCCTCTGGAAGAATGGTCAAACATTCCTATAGACACTCCTAAATCTTCTGGACAGCCTTCCCAGAAGACTTGTGGGCCAACTCAATATTGAACCCTACGGGCTAAGACACCATTAAAGTTCATGTGAGTGTAAAGGCAGGTGTCCCAATACTTTTGGTAATACAGAGTATGTAGGAGGATTTGTTTCATCTCTGTGCATAATCTGATCATTCACTTCATCAGGTACACGTAAGGGTTTACAACCACTTTAAAATGTTAAAAGTGTTAGCAGGAGGCTTTTGGGTTAAATTTACAATACAGTAATACCACAAAACAGTATTCACCAGCTGAGCTATGTGGTGCACTACAGCAAAGCTGCATTTTTAGTTTAACGTATAGGTATTCTGGGGTAAATAATATTTTTAAGCTGGAGATTACACAGAGGTGTTTAGCAGCTTTTTGTTGGAGGGTATTTTGAGGTAGCGTGGGGATATATAATTTTTGAATTAAAAATTATATTGGGGTGCCTTTGGAATGGTGCAAGTTTACAATGAAAAATTTAGCTGAGAATGGGGGTGTAGAAGAGCAGGTGCTGCATGTGCACTATGAATGTTGGTGGTGAGCAAGAACCCACCACTAACATAACTACCTGTGCCATTTTCCATTTCAATAATAAATATACATACAATATAGATTTTATATATATATATATATATATATATATATATATATATATATATATATATATATATATATATATATATATATAACACATATATACACACATACAAACATATACATATCTATATCTATATCTATATATATACACACATATATACACACACATACCGTATATACATACACACACACTGGAAGGATGATCATTCATAGTTTTCACAAGACTTCAGCAGACTCACCATTTACAACAAAAGCAGTCACGTAGCAACACATATACTGTACAGTACTGTGCAAAAGTTTTAGGCAGTTGTGAAGAATGCTTTCAAAAATATATATATATTTTTTTTTTTAAACCAAATCAATATTTGGCTTGACTACCTTTTGGCTTTAAACCAGCATCAATTCTTACACTTGCACAAAGTCAGGGATTTTGTAAGGCCTAGAGTCAGGTATGATTAACCAATTATACAAAGCAGGAGCTAATGATCATCAATTTCATATGTAGGTTGAAACAGTCATTAACCACTTCAAGATCAAGCCTATTTCTGAAACTTGTTGTTTACATCAGTTAAAATCTGTATTTTTTTGCTAGAAAATTACTTAGAACCCCCAAATATATATAATTTTTTAGTAAAAACCCCAGAGAATAAAATAGCAGTTGTTGAAATATTTTATGTCACACAGTATTTGCGCAGCGGTCTTTCAAACGCAATTTTTTTTGGGAAAAAAATACACTTCACTGAATTAAAAACAAAAGACAAACACAATAGTATAGTTGGCCCATTTTTTTTGTATTTTGTGAAAGATGTTATGCTGAGTAAATAGATACCCAACATGTTACACTTTAAAATTGCGCCCATTAATGGAATGGCGACAAACTCCTGTACTTAAAAATCTAAAGATCTCCATAGGCAACGCTTTTAAAAAATTTACAGGTACCAGTTTAGAGTTAGAGGAGATCGCGGCAATACCTCACATGTGTGATTTGAACACCGTTTACATTTGCGGGAGTGACTTATGTATGCGTTTTCTTTGCTGGGCGAGCACGTGGGGAAAGGGCCGCTTTAAAAAAAAATATTTTTACACTGTTCATTTAAAAAGTATCCCTTGTGACAGTAATAGGCAGTGACAGGTACTCTTTATGGATGGAGCTGGGGTCTAGAAGACCCCAAACCCCTCCTCTGCACTTCAAAGTATTCAAAACGGCAAAATCTACCTTTGATTTTTTGATTTTTTTTATTGGCGCTGTTGGCTGCAACCGCAAGTGACATCGCTTCCAGGTTACATTGGAGACCCGAATGAAGCAGATTTCGGTTTGGTTCAGGACTCTGGCCATCCGGCAAATATGTGCGCTGGTCGTTTAGGTTTCCTGAGATGAGAAAAACCCGGGTGGAGTGGCTGTGGGAGGGGGCCAGAAGAATTGATGCAGTTTTGAAGGCAAAAGGGTGATCACATAAAAGACGGATTTGAATTTCTTTTCTGCTCATTTACTTCCATTTTGTTGATGAAAATAAACTATTAACACTTTATTTCTGAAAGCATTCTTAATTTACAGCAATTTTTCACACCTGCCAAAAACAATTGCACAGCAATGTACCATTAGGATACTCTTCTAATACAATCTTTTGTGGGTACTTTAGATAACTTAAGTAAATACTAACACTTTTTAGAGGTGTAAGATTTAACGATGAGTGTTTATATGGTATAATGGAAATGCATAGAAGTACGTGAGAAGGTTTATGTACTCTCTTTGCATACACTGTGTGTAGCTCATTTCCTCACAACAGGCTACAGGGGTTACACAGCACAAAAAAAACTGTTCTCAGCTGTGAGATGCAGAAAACATTCACCTGTGTGATTTCCAGAAGCATCTCCCAAAAGTCCACAAGTCATTACATTGTCCATGCATTCTATTACCATTCAGCACATGGTCATAGACCATGAAGTGGGCTTGTTTCCAAGTCATTTAAAAGTAGATCAAGTAACATGAATGTCTGCCAAAATTCCATTTAACCTTGTCACTCTACCAACATAACCAAGCTAACTGAAGTCTCCATTAGGCTCCAACAATTAATTGTTTTCGGCATAGACGTCAGTAAAATAATACCCTTCTAGTCATTCTACAGAAATTGAAAGTAAGAAACCTCTTAAAAGGCCATTTGACCTGCAGTGTTTAGCAAAGCGGGCATTCGAAATACACATTTCAAAAATACTTACAGATTGTAGATCTTGTAATGGTTTTTATGCTTGGAATCCAAAAACCTTAAAAAGAAAATATGAAGCAGCATTAAAACGTGAATACATTTAATCCATAATACATTGTGCTTAATGTAAAAACATGCTCAACCACAAATTAGTACCAACTAAAATCAAAACTATTCAGACAAAATCAGCATAGTTCAGTGTAGTTTATAATAATTCATTCTGGCCATTATAATGAATGAACGCTTAAGCACTAAACCCTCCTCTCCTGAACACGCAAGTGAAGGTTTGTTTCTGCCTGTGTGCATGGACACTAGGGATCGACCAATATCGTTTTTTCGGTGCTGATACGATATTTTGGCAACCTCTCAGGCCAATAGCCAAAATTGTCTGCCGGTCCATTAAAATAAAACAAACGAAAAAAAAACCCACTTTTTTATCACGGTTATTGCCGTCAAGGAATGTAAACATCCCTTGTGACAGGGATTCAAAACGTCAAGATTGGCGTTTTTGAATACTTTCTATTTTTTAAAACTGACGCCTTTAAGATGCCAATATGACATCGCTTCTAGGTTACTAGATCCGAGACCTGAACGAAGCATCGGCTTTGTTCAGGTCCTTGGCCAGCCGGCTGGTTGCTCAGGCCTCCCAGTGTGACGGGACAGCCCAAGCGAGCAGTGAAAAGTGGCGGGGGGGATGCCCCCTCCCGCTGATTGTATTAACAGTCGAGCGGCTGCTGAGCCACATCGGTTGTTACAATGAAGCCAACTGTCCGCTCTAAAGAACGGTACTGGGGTGATGCCTGCAGCTGCAGGCAACACCCCAGTAAAACCCCTTGAAGCAATATCTGTCTAGTTTGCGACAGATACAGATTTTTCAGAAAGCTAACAGAAGGGCGTTTAGAGGCAAAACAAAAAAACGACCCCGATAGCCATGTCTTTAATGTCCTGTGTGCATGAGGCCTAAGGGATGTGCCAGTACTGTAGGTTTTCTCCTGCCTATGAGTACACTGTTAACCACTCAAGGTCCACCCTGTAGAAGTTTTACTGCTACAGGGCGGCACCTCAGCGCCAGATCACATATCTACATACACACCCGATCCAAAATTTCTAGGTAGGGGGTGCACATGCAAGCCGCTGGCAGCTCGCTCCCACTGTGATTGCACGCAGTGGGAGCTGATCGGCGGGTACCACAGTCTCAATGCCCGCTTGCACCCGCTGATCATCGGGCAGAGATGCAGAACGGCGGTCTGCCTAGGTAAACAAGGCAGATTGCCATTTTAACAGGACGGAAGAGATGAAATTTGTGTCCTTGCAAAGAAGGGAAAAGATTCCATCTCTTCCCCTAGTTAAAGCACCGCCCACGGTGTAATAAAACACAGGTTGAGCACAGTTTGCTCTTTGATTGCCCCTGATGTTAACCCCTTTCCAGCCAGTATCATTAGTACAGTGACAGTGCATTGTTTTTAGCACTGATAACTATTAGTGTCACTAGTCCCCAAAAAGTGTCAGTATTTGAATGTCCGCCACAAAATCGCAGTCCCGCTAGAAGTCGCTGGTTGCCGCCATTACTAGTAAAAAATAAACCCATAGTCCTGTAGATGCTATTACTTTTCGCAAACCAATCAATATATGCTTATTGGGATTTATTTTTACTACAAATATGTAGCAGAATACATTTTGGCCTAAATTGATGAAGAAATTAGATTTTTCAATTTTTTTTATTGGGCGTTTCAAAGCAGAAAGTAAAAAAAAAAAAAAATATATATATATATATATATATATATATATATATATATATATATATATATATATATATATATATATATATATATATATATATATTTTTTTTTTTTTTTTAATTGTCAGTCTTTCGGTTTATAGTGCAAAAAACTAAAAAAACCTCAGAGGTGATCAAATATCACCAAAAGAAAGTTCTATTTGTGTGGGGGGGGGGGAGTCATACATTTTATTTGGGTACAGAGTCGCATGACTGCGCAATTGTAACGCAGTGCCGTATTGCAAAAAGAAGCCTAGTCATAAAATGGGGTAAATCATCCAGAGGTCAAGTGGTTAAACTGCCAACATGATGTACATTATAATGTATAGCTATACTGTAAAAAACCATTCTGGTTCTAGACAGCTGTGAGGTAACAGATTGTTAAGGTGTATGTAAACCCAAACCATGAACTACTCTTATCTGCTCCCTTCTGGTCTGATAAATATACTATTAAACATTATCTGCTTGAGGAGTTAAAAAGAACCTGCCTGTGCACAAGGAGGGGTGTGGAGAGGAGGTCTGTGTTCTGTGCAATCCATCAGAAATGAAGTGCTATAGGTTTCAGAGCCAAAATCACACTGTGCGGTCAAAAAGGATGTAAGGAGCCCACTATATTTCTGGCACGTCAGTTATTTTCTGTATTGCAGAGCATTTCCAAAGGATAAAACATGAGCATATCTGTCTGTACCGCCAAAAAAAAAAAAAAAAACGTTTCCTGCCTTGACATACCCTGTAAAAAACCCACATTTATACTGTCAAGGAAGCGCAAACAAAAAACACAAAATCGGTCCAACCCTCTTTTCAACAAAAACTGATTGGGAAATAGCTGGTTTACCGGCAAAAAGGTTTGTAAAATACTTCCTCATACTTATTGTAGAAAAATCACAACTGAACCACGTAATCACTGCATTATGAGAATTGTTATCGCCTTATGTGCTCCTTGAGAGCACTACGCACGTTGTACTACACCTTTATTTGCCTTTCTACTGACTGGCTGGCAGCCAAATGTTAATACTATGAAGTCTGAAAAATGAGGAAAGACAATGGCAAGTACTGAGTGTACAAGTCGCATTGCGTGCAAACTATGAAGGTGGTTCCCTGGTTCCAGAGCAACGGGGCCTTACTAAGGGATTCTAGAAAGTTTATTGCAGACATCCAAATACCAACATTGGCAAATCTTCCTTGATGCCATTTGCACATTTACTTTCAGACTGCAGTATTTTTAATCAATGTTGCCAAGAGTAACTGCTAAAATGCCTGCTTTAAATCGGTTGTATACTGTTGAACGTCCCCTCCCCCGCATGGTAAAGTCATAATGCGCTAGTATGCATCGCATACTAGCACATTATATGAACCTTACAACGAACCTGTTCCACCGCCACAATGTCAGCACTGCAGGGGCTCCCAACTTCACTCGTTTTTGCTTACGGGTTCATGGGCACCGACTCTGACTGGCCAGAGCCACGATGACGTCACTCCAGCGCATGCATGCAGGGGCCGCCGTTCACGGCACAGGGTTTTGAAGGAACGGTACGGGTGGTCGTTCCTTCAGAGCGCACACAGCAGCGATTACACTTGCTGCATGTAATGTATCTCCTAAAAGGTGCACATTTATTAGGTATTTACACTACCTATAGGTAAAGCCTTACCTATAAGTAAAAGTAAGCAAAGGAAGTTTACTTCCAACTTCTAAGATACCTCCAGAATAAAGATCAGCAATGGCAGCCCCTGCATTTCCCTCGTCTTAATGTAGAACTAAAAGGCAAAACTTTTTCCCCCCATTTTGAACAGAGTAAAAGGAGGGGTATAATCCCCGTTAGATTTTTTTTTTTTTAGCCATTTGTGTCCCCATTGGGGAAATTCCCTTTCACTTCCTGTCGCATAGCCAAACAGGAAGTGGAAGCAAATCACTGCAAATTAAAGGGAATTCCTTGGGGACCCCCAGGTCACCAGAACTAGTGTCCCCATTGGAAAATTTTCCCTCTTACTTTTCTGGGGACAAATCAAAATTTGGGATTTTCTGTTACTTTCACTTTCATTGATAAAGGTAAGCGGGACAAATCAAGAGGGGGAATGAATTTAACGGGGGACCAAACAACGATAAAAACTGACAGGCATTCTATAGTAATCCCTCTCACCTCTAAACGCAAAACTTTTTATAGTTTTGGATAGTTATACTTTAAAAAACAATTGCAGAAACCAGTGAAACCAAGAAGGGAACTGCTAATGCTATGCAGTACGTTTGCAACTGTGTTAAACACAATACAACTGCACCATGGCCAAAGTCATTTCAAAGCTCTATGTAACCCACTAAAGTCAGCCTTCACATAGCTGTGGTAAGAGGGTCTGTGTCCTGGAACCTTTGTAACGTCGCTCTCTGCTTGCTGGAATAGATTCAAACCTCCAAGATCTGATTTTGACTGGTAGCTGTAAGAAACCTTTGTACTGCCCCATGATATACTGCATCATACTTTTTGTACACAAGGACCTATAATGGGTATAATTATGAATAGTTTTCCTACCTTTTTTTATACATAAGCAGGGTGGATAAAAATCAGTGATGTGAAAATATATATATTTATGTTAAAAATCGATTTTTTTGATTTTTATCAAATTTAAATAAAATGCTTAGAGTAAAAATCTATCTAAAAGATATTTTTCTATTTAGGATACATTCATAATTTAGTTTATGAAGCATGAAATGGAGTTTAGTTCTGTTGCATGAGGCTGTATATTCTGCAATATTTACATTTTTGGTAGACTCATTCAATGAATCCAAGCTCTGCAATCTGAGATAACATGCAATGCATTGATGCATTCACACAATTTCACAGTAGCAATAAGAGATAAAACAAAATTCAGGAATATTTCCTTTATCCCATTGCTTTGCAAATCTATGTACACTACAAACTATGATTGAATCGGTTCTGATAACGCTGTTTTACTAACCTGACCTTATTCTAAAATAGGAAACCTTCATTTTGTTCGCAAATATTAACAACTCTAACTACCAGCAAGAATAAGTCCTTACATTTAAAGAGCACCTGTCATTTCAGATCAATCATGGCAGCGCCCGTTAGCGGACATCCACTCACCTGCTACTGCCACGTCCCTCACCTTGTTGCTTGTTGTGTCACTGCCACATCACCAGCCATCCCATTAAAGTGAATGGGACTATCAGTGAGTCCACAGCTGGTCAGAGGAAGAGCAACTGCTGGACAGAGATGACAGTAGCTCTTTAAAAACTATGATTTTAAACAAGCCTTTTTTACTTGTGATTTAAATCAAATCCACCCTGTATATATGTCATAAAAAGAGGTTTCCATAACAGACCTAGACTAACAAAAGGGACTGGGGTACCAAGTGATGCTGCAGCTGTCCCACATTGGCTCTAAGACGGAGAACTGAACGATCACATGACCGCTGATTGCTCAGCTCAGAGCAGAGACCAGTGACCATCAGTAATCTCTCTCTTCTAGGATTCTGCAATGCTCACGAAGGTCAGGATCCTTCCAGAGCCTGGAGTAACTCATCTCAGTCAACTGATAGAGGGCAAAATCCCATTGAAAGCCAATTCTGGGTCACAGGAGGACCAAAGTAAGAGCCCTTTCACACTGGGGCGGTTTGCAGGCGCTATTGCGCTAATAATAGCGCCTGCAAACTGACCCGAAAGTGCCGCTGCTTTAATTCCAGTGTGAAAGCCCCGAGGGCTTTCACACTGGAGCAATGCGCTGGCAGGACGGGAAAAAAAGTCCTGCCAGCAGCATCTTCGGATCGGTGAAGGAGTGGAGTGTATACCGCTCCTTCACCGCTCCTGCCCATTGAAATCAATGGGACGGCGTGGCTATACCGCCGGCAAAGCACCTCTGCAGAGGCACTTTGCGGTGGTTTTAACCCTTTCTCGGCCGCTAGCAGGGGGGTAAAACCGCCCCGCTAGCAGCCGCATACCGACGGTAAAGTGCCGCTTACAATAGTTACATTTCTTGGCAAGATCCATTATAAAAGATCAAAGAAAAGGAAATGGACAGGACAAAAAAAAAAAATCAAACTATGACAGGAATAAACGAAGCAGTTTCACTAGCAGAATCCAGTTTAATTTTTTACTCAAGTTTAAAAAAAAATAGACAGGGAAAATGACCCCTGGATCCCAAGAGTCACTCAATAGGTACCAATAGCAGCCCTTAGATCGCAAGCTGGGCACCAGTGTTTCTTAAAAATCTACATGCAGTTAGGCAGCACCATGCGGTTCAATGCAGCTGCATTTTTAAAACGGTCAGGACTTTTTTCCTGCATTTCCCACAAGTACAGCAGCCCATTCCAATAAATAGGCTACTGTGCCCATGCAAATATGAGCTGCCTGACCTGCACAATTGTGAACCTAGTTAAAAAAGTAAAAAAAAAAAAAAAAAAAAAAAAAAAAGAAGGGGGCAGTAAAAAGTTCTATAGTTGACTATACAAGAAAGCTGTAAATTAGCAGCAAAAATGCTTTAATCGGTTTCTGACCGGCTCATGCAGATATATTGCGTCAGAATGGCTCTCCTGGGCGAAATCCTGTATGGGTACATCCTTCCCTTTTTCGGCCACCAGAGGGCGCGTGCCCGCTGCACGGCAGGGGGCCCGATGCATGTTGCCGGCGATCGCGTGCACGAGCGCCAGGACGGGGATTTGTGTGTAAACACACTAATCCTTGTGCTGTCAGAGGAGAGGAGACATGTCGTTTGTTCCTAGTAAGCAGGAACAGCGATATGTCTCCTCTCCTACTCAGTCCTATCCCCATACAGTTAGAACACAGTGAGGGAACACACGTTTAACCCCTTGATCGCCCCTAGTGTTAACCCCTTCCCTGCCAGTGACATTTACACTTTAATCAGTGCTTTTTTTAGAGCACTAATCGCCGTACAAATGTCAATGGTCCAAAAAAACTGTCAAAAGTGTCCAGTGCAATACCGCTAAAAATATCGGTATTGCAAATAACCTCCATTACTAGTATATTAAAAAAAAGCCATTAATCTTTCCCATAGTTTGCACAAACCAATCAATATACACTTATTGTGATTTTTTTTTTTTTTTTACCAAAAATATGTAGAATATATATCGGCCTAAACTGAAGAAATTTGTTTTTTTGTTTTTTTTAAATGGGGGATATTTATTATAGCAAAAAATAGTTTTTTTTTTCAAAATTGTCGCTATTTTTTTTGTTTATAGCGCAAAAAATAAAAACCGCAGAGGTGATCAAATACCACCAAAAGAAAGCTCTATTTGTGGGGAAAAAAGGGATGCAAATTTAGTGGGTACAGCATTGCATGACTGTGCAATTGTCAGTTAAACCGACGCAGTGCTAAATTGTAAAAAGTGCTCTGGTCAGGAAGGGGGTAAAATTTTCCGGGGCTGAAATGGTTAAAGTGAAACTAAAAGCAAGTTTTTTTTTTAATAAAACATGTCATACTTTCCAATCCTCCTCTTCTCAGGTCCCCTGATGGCGCTCCTGGCCTCTACCTCCTGCCAAGTGCCCCTGGAGAAAACAGATTGCTGTGGGGGCACCCAAGCAGGCTAGAACCTGTGCCGTTGCTCTGCATGTCCATTCAGACAGAGAGCCATAGCTTGGCTCCGCCCCCTCACTTCTCATTGGCTCACTGGCTGTGATGGACAGCAACAGAAGCCAATGGCTCCCACTGCTGTCTCAGCCAAAGAGGAGAGAGTCCCTGGAGAGCCAAGGATCTCGTGCACATCGCTGGATCGCGATGGGGCTCAGGTAAATATAGGGGGGCTGCTGCACACAGAAGGTTTTTTACCTTCATGCAAAGAATGCATAAAGGTAAAAAACCTTGAGCCTTTAGAACCACTTTAATAAGCTGGTAATATCTATACAGTTTATTTTGTCATCTTCGCTGTAATAAACTGGAAAATTAGTAAAGAAACTGCTTGGATGGGTATGAAGAAAACATGAGTTCATATTTTTAAATAATTAAATTAAAAAAATTAATAGGCCACAAAAATGTCTACACAATACTAAAGCAATGAGTGAGAACAAAAATATGACAAATCAACACCGTGCACTATATTTAAAAAGGTTTTAAAGTTCATTATAAGGTTCATTTCTACTAGGCCCTTAGCATGTCAATGGCATAGGCCACCTATCTGCTCTTGGCAGCAGTAATTTTTGGTCTATGAAGGTAACAACTTCACTCTGACCATGAAGCAGTTAAATTCAAAACAGCAGAACTTCCTCCTCCTCAGAGATCATTGGGGTATTCTGAATTGTGTTGCTGTACACCCCCGCTCCTGTCTAGACACACTAGGCCCACCACCTCCACACTGCTGTATCTGTTTCATCACCTCAAAGCTTTTCTTTACTGGTGACTGATAACAATTAAAGTTGATGTAGAGCATGTAACATGAAGGTCATGTAGAAGTGCTAAAACTATGAGAATAAGTGTATATTCATGTATTATACAGCAACCTGCATGCGATTCCATTAATCTGAAAGTAGTTTCTCCTACAATTAAAAGAGGATGACTCAAATTCCCTAGCCCAATTCCTTTTCCTCTGCTAACAAAATGTAAAACTACATAACAGCCCTCAAATACATATGCATTCACCTCCCCAGGCTTCATAGCACTGGCAATAAGAAAACAGCCTGGGCTCCTACCCAACTTGATACATGCACCCAGAAGAGCCTTGGATAGACCCAGATTGTGTACATTGGATGGAATATGATCTTAAAGCTAAAGTTCTTCACTCACAGAGCTAAAATGAAGAGTCTATCAGCTTGCAAGCCTTGCTAAGATAGGCTTTAAATGAATTGCTATTTCACAAAATACATGGACTGAGGGCCCATAAGCTCTGAAAAGTGAACAAATTCCCTGCTTAAAAAAGCTTGAACACCTAATCTGGGGTCTGTCTGAAAAATGTAGTAGCAACTGCCAAGTTACTTGGTACAAACATACTTTAACCAAACACTACCAATTTGCAATATTTAAGGCAAAGAAACAGGTTCCCTTGTAAGAACAAAGCTCCCACCCAATGAAGCTACCTTCTTCTGTAGGAAGCAGGGGTCCAAACCGTGTGTAAGCTCCAGGGCAAAGGGACAGGTTTTTTGAATGTCTGATTATCAGAAACATATTTATTAAAGTGGTTGTGAAGGCTTAAGGTTTACCTTAATGCATCAAGGTAAAAGACCAACCGTTCTGTGTGCTGCTCCGCCCCACAGCCCCCAATAGTTTCTTTAGCTCCCTCTCGATCCAGCATTGTGCACAAGAGCCTCAGCTGTCCCTGGGACTCCCTTTTCTCAATGGCCAAGAGCCATTGGCACCCACTGCTGTCAATCACAGCTAGTGAGCCAATAGGGAGAAAATGGGTGGCAAAGCCGAGCAACGGCTCTGCATGTCTTATGGACGCATAGATCAGGGCTTGAGAGTGAGCATTCACCAGTGCCCACATTGCAAGCAGCTTGCTATTGGAGGCACAAGCCAGGAGCACCAGCAGGGGACCCAAGACAGGTATCGGGGCTGCTATGTGCAAAACCCACTGAACAGAGCAAGCAAGTATAAACATGTTTCTTATTTAAAAAACAAAAAAAAAAAACAAAAACATCTGAACCTTTAATACCACTTTATCTACCTCCCACTGGCCCGACCTCGATCTGGGTCAAGAGCCAATGACGGGGATCTTTAACCATATGATCGGCTGTGTCCAATTACATGTAAACATGGAAGTGCCATTTTTCTGCTCTCCTCGCCTCACACAGAGTGCGAGGTAAGGAGAGCCAATCAGCAGCATCTTCTCACAGCAGAGATTGTACAAGTAATAAGGGCACTGATAATCAGTGCCCCGATTATGAATGTAGCCCCAGCAGTGTCCATCGGTGACACCAATAAATGCCCATAAGTGCCACCTATCACTGCCGTCTCATCAGTGCACATCAGTGAAGGAGAAAAATTACTTATTTAACAAATTTACTGACAGAAACTAAGACAAACTTTTTTGTTTTCAAAATTTTCGGTCTTTGTTCATTTTTTTTTTAGCAAACAAATTAAAAACCTGGTGGTGATTAAACACTACCAAAAGAAAGATCTTTCTGGGAAGAAAATTATAAAAATGTAATTTGCGTACATCGTTGCATGACCGCGCAATTGTCATTCAAAGTGTGACAGCACTGAAAGCTGAAAACTGGCTTGGTCAGGAAAGGGGTGAAAGTGCCCAGTGTTGAAGCAGTTAAACATATTGGAGGGGAATGTATCAAAACTAAAAGCCACAATGCATGGCAACCAATCTGCTTCTAGCTTTCATTTTCAAAGCAGAACTAAACCCATTGATTCAGTTTCCCCAACAGTTGCATTCAAGACATGCCATGAATGAAAGCCATCACAGTTGCTTGTACTCTCCATGGCAACTGTAGATCAAACAGAGGCTAAGAAGCCTGTTTCCTTGGCTGTACAGTAGGAGGATTTATTTCTGCTTTAACTTAAGAAGCTGATTGGTTACTATGCACAGCTGTCCATATTCTATCTGCTTAAGTTTTGATAACTTACCACCATTAGTTACAGTTATGAAAATGAACAAAAAGAGTTTTCAAATTATTTTATTAAACAAAAGATCAGTTACTGGCTTCCAGCAGGGCAACATTGACTATTCTTATTTCAGACACTGCAATTCAATCCCATACACAAATGATATTAGGTATGGTTATGCAGAACAATGGCTAAAGTGCATATAAGCACAAATACAAGTACAAATTAGTGCTGCTCTCAATTGCAGTAAACCAGGATTTAAGGTGAATGGCAGTTACTGGAAGTGTAAGAAAAGGTCAGAAAAGATTCTAGAACTTTGGGCTGGAATAGAAAACCCCAATACAAACATTATTCCCAGCACACGGCAAAATAAGACTACGTATTCATAACTGAGACAACGTTCTTCTAACTACACCTAATTTGATTATAGATAGAACAAAGGCATGCAGGAACCACCAGCCTAATGACGCGATTTACCATGGATGGCATTTTGGTGCCTTTGTGTAGCTACACATCCTGTTAGAAAATGAAGGAAGTTGTTTAGACAATGCAATCTGGGTCACATTTAGTTCACTTGTAGCCATTTGGTTAAAAAGCATACACCAAGCAAAAAAAAAAAAAAAAAGTGGAGCTACAACAGATTTATGAATGTGCAGTAGCAAAAAATAAATCAGTTATGATAAACAGTCTCGATATTTAGTGCACATTTGGAAGGTAATGAGTATAAAAGTGTGTGCACAGATTAATCCATTTATTAATGCAAATGTGCAGTCTGCAACAAGCTAACATTGTTTATATCTTTCCAACCCTGCAAGCTGGCCTAGTGTGAGAACTGCTGTGTCAGTGTTCCCTAATATGGAGAAAAAAAAGAAAAAAAAAAAAAAAAGGATATGATGAGCTGGAAGAGAGATAACACGAGTAAAGAGAAGCACTTTTAAATGAACTGATTATAGTTGAAATCCAAGCAATTAGCCTCACAGCTAAAACACATCATAAAAGTGATTTGATCTGTCAAAAGGTTCAGCATTTTTTTTCTAGTCATTCGATCTATAAAGCCCTTGCAGGCAGCATAGCCAGGTTGACTCTCTGCTGCTTGCTCACCACACTGGGCCAGCCAGAAATGTAAAAATGAGGACAGCAGCACACCCTTGAGCTCCTCCCCTGCTCTTTGCTCACATGCAGATACCAATCAGCTATAACTTTATGACCACTGACAGGTTAAGTAAATCTAAATGATCTCAACACAATGGCAGCTGAAAAGTTGGTGGGACATTAGGAGGCAAGTAATACATATTGTCCCTAAAGAGGTGTTGAAAGCAGAAAAAAAATGGGCATTGCAGTTTGTTGTGAATGGGGCTGCATAGCAACAGACCGTTCAGGGTGCCCATGCTGACCAGTGTTCAAAGCCACAAGTGTCTACAATGGGCATGTAAGCATCAGAACTGGACCACAGAGCAATGGAAGAAGGTGGCCTGGTGTGATGAACAACATTTTTTTTTACATCATGTGGATGGGCAAGTGCATGTGTCAAGAAGAAGCGGCACAAGGTTGCACTATGGGACGAAGGCAAGCAGCGGAACGCAGTGTGATGTTTTGGGCAATGTTTTGCTGGGAAACCTTAGGTCCTGCCATTCATGTGGATGTGACTTGACACGTACCACCTACCTAAACATGGCTTATAACCAAGTACACCTCTTCATGGAAATACTCCCTGAAGGCAGTGGCCTCTTTCAGCAGTATATAGCACCCTGTTCACACTGCAAAAATGGTGCAAGAATGGTTTAAGGTACGCAACGAGTTCAAGGTGTTGGCCTGGCCTTCAAATTCTCCATATCTCTGTCCATCGAGCATCTGTGGGATTTGCTGGAAAAACAAGTCCAATCCATGGAGACCCCATCCCGCAACTTACAAGTCTTAAAGGATTTGCTACTGACCATATACTATACACTTTTTCAGATATGACAATTCGAGAAAAGGGACAAACATGCCAAGCGTTTTTTCCCCCCTTTTAAACAACCTTATGAAGAAAGCCTAACTGCCGTAGACTCTGTAGGACCACACAATTTGCATGCATTTAATAACAAAATGCTTTTTTTTTTTTTTTTTTTTTTTTTAAGAATAAGTAGAAAAACACTTACCTTACAACATCGTCTATATTGTTTCGGTATACACCTTCAAGTCTTTCTGCCGGAAATCCCATAGCAATTATATTTGGATAAATATCTAAAGGGTTCTGTCAAGGTAACTAAGAATGTTATAGTGGTGCGTAAAAGTAATAGTTTATAGCAGATCACTTATAGACCGATACAATTAAAGAAAATGTGTAGTGTACAAAAAAAAAAAAATTATCCATTTAACCATCCTACGCCAATCTGTACCTGGGGGAGTGGGAACATATGATAAAAATGTCTGAGCATGTCTGCATTCCATGATTGGTACAGATATATAGACGATATTTTTCTGGTCTGGAATGGCTCTTCTGAGCTACTTCACTCTTTTTTTCAATCAATCGACGACAATCTTTTCAATTAACATTTCACTTTGAATTATGACAGCGACTTCATCATTTTCCTTGATGTCCAGATACACAAGGACAGTGATGGTTTAATAACAAAGTAGTCTCTTCCGTAAGCCTGCGGCGGGTAATTGTATTCTACATGCTGATAGCTTCCACCCTAGATCTCGTTACTTCAAAACCTTATAGTTAGTACATGAGGATCTGGCGTAACTGTACAAACGACACTACCTTTAAAAAGGAGGCAGATGTTTTAAAAATCAGACTTGTAGCACGAGGATATTCCCACACATGTTTAAAGACCCTTTTCAAGCAAGCATGTGCCAATACACGTCACGATCTTATCTCAAAAAATGCAGGTCCAATCAGGATCGTTACTCGGTTTTCAAATCAACATAAAGACATTAAAAGGATTGTGAACACACATTCTCACCATGGATCCCATTACAGGCTCTTTTGTCACCACTACTCCAGCATTTACCTTTAAGAAAGCTCATTCAATTAAAGACAATCTAGTGTCTAGCGAGTTTAAGGGCTCTTCAGGCAAGGATCCCTGTAAAAGATGGGGCACTTTTACCTGTGGAGGCTGCAATTATTGCAGGTATATGCACACCAAATCCCACACCCTTTTGCCTAATGGTGAGAGATACCATCCAAAACAATACACCAACTGTAAAACAGAAGGCGTGGTATATCTGCTTCTCTGTGACTGCTCATGTTTTTTACGTAGGTAAAACAAAGATGGAATTTTGGCAAAGGGCCTACAGACATATCCATGCAATGAAAACTTGTGGCCCAGTTCTCCCCTGGGGGCGACATGTCACGACAGTGCATGGAGGTCGCTTTCCCAGGATTTCAGTTTTAATTCTAGATTGAGTCCATCCTGGGACTCGTGGTGGGGGAATAAGATTCTGCTCCAGCATGAGCAGAAGTTGATATTCCGTCTCAACGCCACCCTTCCCCTTAGGACTTAATGAGTCCATCTTTTTCAGACCCTTTTTGGAGGGTTTCAAGTCAGGGGTTTCAGAAATGAACATTTAATTAATGTATTATATTTGCCTTTTTCCCATGTAGTCACCTACAACAATGTTATGTTGTTCTGTTTTGCATTATAATTATCCATTGCCTATGGTTTTGTTTATCTGTCCATGCCTAACTTTTATGTTCTTTCCCTGTGCTGTTTTTGCTATGGTTGCCCCCCCCCATTTTCCTCTCTCTTCTTTGTACTCACTCTTGCTGTGTCTGCATTTCGCATTTGTCCACCAGATGGGGCTGCTCGGCCTGGCCTCAATGGATTTGATCCAGCGCTCCAAGGCCATCGGATGACTACGTCACCACGCTGGCCTTGTTGGTCGTTGCCATGCAACGGGATTTCCCTCCGGTCGCATTGGCACCCGCTTGCGCTGGTGGGCGGATGACACGGGCGTCCATTGCCCTGTTCGTTGTACGACATCCACGCCCCCTTCGGACGTGGATTCATCGTCACGTGGTCTCGGCCGGGTCCGATGCACACAGACAATCCATCCCCGTGGGATGCCAGGGGCCCCTCCTTCACTCTGACAATATGAATTGTGATATCTTCCTCCATCTGGCTCAATGATGTGGGCGGTTTTCGTCCCCCCACCATCCCACTTTTCTGACTTATCCCTCCCCATGGTAGGTATATAACAGTCCATGTGCTGCTTCATTTATGCTACGTTCTTCAAAAAGTGGGGATCTTGGCTCTGTATCCTTGGCTGTCACTCACCCTGGCAAGATGTTTGGTAACCTTGTTTCTGATGTATACTTTTAGGTTGTTGGAAGGCCAGCAATGCTCACCCAGCTCCTGAATTTCCCTCCAGCCATTTTCTGGCTTTTTATACCGATATCTATTTTTTTAAAATGATTTTCCCATTTCATTGCCATGGGTTTATGCCCTCATCTATAGAGTTGATACACTTGCCCATTTAGGTGATCCCTCCTTCTTTGGTGGCTATTCCATTGGATGCCGCTGCTTTGCGATAACCATTTGCAAGTAAGCATATACTTTTAATCCACTATATTATACATATTTTTCCAAATAGTTATGGTTTCCAATTTGGGTAAGTGTTAAAAGCAATAAATAATATTCCTTTTTTGCAGATTACTTAATCAGCCACCATACCACCTCTGTACTGGCCTAGGGTCACTTTTTGGTGCCCTTTATCCTTTCTTCCTTCCTTCCCTTACTTTCTCCAACCTGCATATTTCAAGTTCAGCACACCATCTATTTCAAAGTGAGGTAGGTTTGGATATTATCAATCCCATTTTTCTGAATATATTATGTTCCTTTTGACATCTGCTTTCTCCCTAAATATTGAGCTTTACGCTTTTACTCTTATGTCTTCTATACAACTAATAGATTTGGACCATCTACATCCTAGCCACGGACATTTTGGCTTTAGGTCGGGCCTCTTCCCCTCACTATTGTTCCCCCCCTTTTGATGTCCATTGCTGTCTGGCCGGTCGTGCTCCTGTCTTTTGTGACACCGTGGAGCTCAGTGCAGCATTCTCTTTCTTGTGTTTTGTCTTTTATCCTTTACTTCGTACTCAAGATATCTGTTTCCACATAACTGATCAGTAGATATGGTTTTTAATCTTAAATCTATAAAATCAAGTGCTTGCCTGTAGGTAGAGCTGCACAATTAATCGTCAAGAATCGTTATCGTGATTGTCAAGAATCGTTATCGCGATCTTGACTAAAGTGTTTCACAATTCTTTCTATGCAAAGAATTCTCTCTGCTCTTCTGAAGCCACAGCCCTCAAAAGAAAGGAAGAGAAAAGCTGGGCAGTCTGCCAAGAAACAAAATATTCTTTATCAGTTGAACTTAAGTATAAACATTGTAACAATTTGTCAATGGAATAGACTTCCTGTGTAAGTGAAAAAAGTTTAACCACTTAAACACTAAACCTTTTTCTGACATTTGTTGGTTTCAAGTTAAAATCATTTTTTTTTTGCTAGAAAATTACTTAGAACCCCCAAACATATTTTTAGTAGACACCCTAGATAATAAAATGGTGGTTGTTGCAATATTTTGTGTCACACTGTATTTGCGCAGCGGTCTTTCAAATGCAATTTTTTTGAAAAAAATTACTTATGAATTAATGAATTAAAAAAAAAAAAATTCTAATCAGTAAAGTTAGCCCTTTTTTTTGTATAATGTGAACGATTCGCGAGAATCGTGATCTTTTTATTCTAAGCAAAAAAAATTGCGATTCTCATTTTGGCCAGAATCGTGCAGCTCTACCTGTGGGTAAAGGAATGTTCTGTTTTTCAAACAGTTGTATGCATATATTCTTAACTTATTGATATTTTCTGAATTGTAGATATCATAAATCTCCTTATCACTTCCTCCTGATGGAGGAATTCTGCATAATCTCGAAACGTGTAGCTTCACTCTGTACACTTGCATAAGAGTGATGTAAACTAAGTGTTTTTTTATGATTTCATGTGGTTACATTATATTGTATTTGTAAACTGGAGATACTAATTCTCTATGTATTGATTCTTCTATTAGACATTTGTACCATTAAACTTATAAACTTTACATATTTTTTGCTCGCATACGCATTTTTGGAGTTATCACCTCTTTAAAGTCCCACTAGAGGGTTCTTGTTTGATATTCATATACCGTATTAGGGATGTGGTGATTTCTCCAAATTCCCCCACTAGAATTAAACTAATCTAAAAAAAAAAAACAAAAAAAAAAATCTCAAAATTGCTGCTAATGTCCTTCTGAAAATTGCTGAAACCCGTCTCTGGATTTATTATGGTCAACAACGCTGACCCTAAATGAATATGAAGTAAAGAATCCAACTGGTTACTTTTTCCATATTTCACCTTTTATAATGGGAATGTATCACAAAAGAAGCCAAATATACTTTTAATCCTTACAACCCTAAAAAATAAAAGCACCACAAATTAGCCCAATCACCTGTGAACATTATGTTATGGTCTTAGGGCGAAGCAATGCTCATTAAACGCGCCTATAGCATTTATGACATGATTGCAACGCATTTTTCTTGTGTTTCTAAAGTGTTGAAAAAGCATAGAGATTTCTTGTTAAATGCCCATGAAAGTGTTTTTTTAGTGGAAATTGCTTAAAGGGGAAGTGATGTAGGAGGAAATGATCAGCTTTGACGCATGTTTAGGTTGTCATGTGATAGGAATTTTTGAGAATTCTCTGCAAAATGGATTTGTATGCTTTTATCTTGCTTGGCAACTTGTTGCCAGACCTGTTCGTTTTGTATGTCGCAATAGTTCAGGATACTTTTAATGTGCATTTAATGGACAAGCTCACCTTTTAGAACATGTTAAGTTATGTACTATGTTCCAGCTCCTGGTGCCTCTCCTTCTCCAATCCCCCCCCCCCCCCCCCCAAGAGTGACAGCAGGCAGAGGATCTTCTCCTCACACCCGCTGTCTGAATTCTAAAACCTTGCAGCTCTGCAAGCTCCACCCACGTCATTTATTTAAAGTTTCCTGTGAATAAACTACAAGTACCTTCATGCACCACCGCAGATGGTTTGTAGTTCTGAATGAACTGTGAGGGTCCCGATGAGCACCCTTGTTCATTCACAAGCCCCGCAGTTTTCAAACGGACAGCCTGTAAGACTGAAAGCTGCAAGGCTTGTTTGCAAAAGCTGGATATTGGACACTGATAACAGGTACAATGCTTTCTCTGCTCTTGTAGGAAACACATTAAAGCCGGGTTCACACTTGTGCGAATTGGATGCAGGAAAGCCACATCCAAGTCGCATGATAGGAGAGTGTCACATCATAGGGCGGCCACGAAGCACACCGCAGAAGGGTCTTGTGCTTCTTTGGCTCTGTTTCAGGTCCGAATTCAGGCACCGGACCCCCTGCTGCCAGCCAAAGCAAACATATTGCAGTTACCAATTCCTAGATGTGATGGCTGCATTCATTTTCTTTTTGAGACATTCAACAGAAGAAGCTATCCTGCAAAAGGTAAATGTGCTACTATCTCTTTAAATATGTTTGCATAGCAATTTTCAAACTCAGCATATTATATCAAACCATATCATATCATTTGGTATGAATTTGCTTTCATATGCTCAATCTTTCATAAAAAGACAAGCTAGTGTTCACATATCCAAATGACTGCTTCCTTAATTAGCGTTTATCACTATTTGCTCCAATCATCCGCATGCATTAGGTATAATCGCCTCATCCGACGCGCCCTCACCTGGGGGAGAAGACCAACCTCTATGTGCTTTTTTCCCCTATCTGGTGACGTTTTATGCCGTTTCACTCCTCTGCTGGCAATCCTGAGATTAGAATCCTCCTCCTTACACTTCTCTCCATATGCCCAAATCATAAAGAGAGAAAGCTGGACATAGTGTCTAACCACTTCAGACCTTTCCTGACCAGAGCGTTTTTTTGCAAAACAACATTGCTTCGCTTTAACTGACAATTGCGCGGTCGTGCGACATTGCACCCAAACAAAACTAAATAAAAAATCAAATAGATCTTTCTTTTGACGGTATTTGATCACCTCTGCGGTTTTTATTTTTTTAGCTATAGAAAAAGCGACAATTTTGAAAAAAAAAAAAAAAAAGCAATGTTTTTTACTTTTTGCCATAATATTTAAAAAATATATTTAAAAAAATGAATAAAATTTCTTCCTCAGTTTAGGCCGATATGTATTCTTCTACATATTTTTGGTGGAAAAAAAAAAAATAAGCCTATATTGGTTTACGCAAAAGTTATAGCGTCTACAAAATAGGGGGTAGGTTTAAGGCATTTTCTTTTATTTATTTTTATTAGTAATGGCGGCGATCTGCGACTTCTATCGTGACTGCAACATTGCGGAGGACAGAACGGACACTTTTGACACTATTTTGGGACCAGTGACATTTATACAGCGATCTGTGCTATAAAAATGCACTGATTACTGTGTAAATGATACTGGCAAGGTAGGGGTTAAACACTACAGGGCGATTAAGGGGTTAAACATGTTCCCTCAGTGTGTTCTAACTGTGGGGGGGGGGTTCACTAGAACATGACAGAGATCCCTGTCATGTTGCTAGGCAGAACAGGGAAATGCCTTGTTTACATAGGCATCTCCCCGTTCTGCCTCTACGTGTCACGATCGCGGGCCACCGGCGGACAGAGTCTGTGGGAACTGCAGGCTAGTGGAGACGTACAGGTACGCCCATTTGCGCAGCCATGCCATTGCGCTGACGTATATCATCGTGCACTGGATGGCAAGCGGTTAATAAACTGGTCATTTTAAAAGATAAAGCACTATGTCCAGCTTTCTCTCTTTATGATTTGGATGTATGGAGAGAAGTGTAAGTGAAGGAGGATTCGAATCTCAGGATTGCCAGCACAAATCATAAAGAGAAAGCTGGACATAGTGCTTTATCTTTTAAAACAACCAGTTTATTAACCACTTAAGGACAGAGCCTCGTTTTGAGATTTCAAGTTAAATATTGTTAGAAAATTACTTAGAACCCCCAAACATTATATATATTTTTTTTCTAACACACTAGAGAATAAAATGGTGGTCGTTGCAATACATTGTCACACCATATTTACGCAGCAGTCTTACAAGCGCACTTTTTTTTGGAAAAAAATCCACTTTTTTGAATTATAAAATAAGACAACAGTAAAGTTAGCCCAATATTTTTTCATATTGTGAAATGTTACGCCGAGTAAATTGATACCCAACATGTCACGCTTCAAAATTGCGCCCGCTCGTGGAATGGCGACAAACTTTTACCCTTAAAAATCTCCATAGGCGATGTTTAAAAAATTCTACAGGTTGCATGTTTTGCGTTACAGAGGAAGTCTAGGGCTACAATTATTGTTCTTGCTCTACCGATCGCAGTGATACCTCACATGTGTGGTTTGAACATCGTTTTCGTATGTGGGCGCTGCTGGATGAGGCGCGTTAAATTTTTTGTTTTACTTTTTTATTTTAGTTTTTATTTTTCATTTTTACACTTTTTTTTTTAAAAAGAATAAAGAGTCACTTTTATTTTTATTACAAGGACTGTAAACATCCCTTGTAATAAAAAAAAAAAGCATGACAGGACCTCTTAAATATTAGATCTGGGGTCAAAATTTACACTCAAATGCAATTTAAAAAAAAAAAAAAAAAGTCCCTGGGCAGGAGCATTGGGCAGGAGTGACGCTTTTACATCGCTTCCGCCCTGCAATGGTATGGAGCCAAGCGGGGCCCATCTTCCCTTGAGTCAACTCCATACCACAGACCGAGAAGGATCCTATCTCACCTCCGCCGCTACAGACGGCTCCGGAAAGCGGCAGAGGGCAACGGAGCGTGCCCCCTCTCCCGCCACCGATAAAAGTCATCTTGCATCGAATCCACCACATAGACCACGTTTATCTGAAAGCTGACCACCTGCTGAAGAAGGTTGGCAAGTGGTTAACACCAAGTATAAAAACACTTACATTTTCCTGGTGCTTAGAGTGCAACAAACTGTAAAAAGCATTCAGTAATCACAGTGCGGGTATAAGACAATCATTTCCATGGTATGCTCACAATGCGTGCCTCAGATTGATGACAGATTGACCCCTCCAATACATGTTATGCCACAGGGTCACATGGCTTCCTCAGGGAGATATTTTCCTCTCAAAATACAGTTTCACCCTAAGGGTGCATTCACACTTGCAATTCACCCACCCAGTGATAAGATGAGAACCCCAATGGAGGGTCCCCCAATTGGCTGCAAACGTAGCCCCATTGAAAGCAATGAGAAGCTTCCACCTCCCACAGCTAATTGCGCCCTATTACACTTACAAATGTGAATGTACCTCAACGCTAGTTGCTTAGCAGCTGTTCCAACTATCTTGTTTTAAAACTTTCACTAACTCTGAAACATAGCAGAGAAGAACCGTTGACTTTCCAGGATAGTGGCTCAGAGAAACCTTAAAGCACAACTGAACTTTGTTTATATTTAAATATTTTTTATTAGAAGTAATAAAACGTACAACGGTAGAAAATGTTGCAGAAAAAGCAAGGGTTGCCATAACAGTAAGCACAAAAGGTGCGAACCAGGACAGCCAAATTCTGCCTACAAACATGCTCCCAATGCTTTGGAAACTGTGGCCAGACATGTACCTTGCTGCATATTTGGTGACAATATCCTCAATTACCTAGATTCTGGATTAGAATCTTCAATTTAAATTTACTATACTCCGTCACAGTGTAAATATTCCTAGATGACCAAAACTGCATAGTTTCCCCAAGTTCACAGTGATCGCGCTAAATATTCAAAAAGATTAGGGTCATATATAATTCTAGCTGCCAGAATCACAATTGCGAGGAGCTGGAAACAGTCAGTTGTGTCTAGTGAATATGTCAAGCGCAAATTGAATTAGATAAGGATTAAGGATCAACTCGCATATATGCTCAAAAATGTTACATAACACGTGGGACCCATGGAAGGAATTATGAGACCAAGAAGGGTTACCAACCCCTTCATTTTGTTTTGTGCCCTGTACCTTCTTCACTCGCTTTCCCATTTTCCTTTGCTATATCTAGAACAGCAAAGTGATAACAGTAGTTTGAAAAAGCACGGAGAAAAAGCAAGGCAAAAAGCAAGGTGGGTCGGACCTACAGTATATAAAATTGTTTAAGATTCTGCAATAACGACCCGTCAGACAACACAGTTCACATTTCTGTGGTTCTTATCCAAATCAATATAAGATTACTTACAACTTGGGCCCCTTGCACACAGGGGCGGTGGGGGCGTCGGCGGTAAAACAGCACTATTTTTAGCGCTGTTTTACCATCGTTTTTGCGGCTGTATTCGGCCGCTAGCGGTGCAGTTTTAACCCCCGCTGGCGGCCGAAAAAGGGTTAAACCCGCTCGTACAGCGCGGCTATAGCCGCGGTATCACCGCGCTGTCCCATTGATTTCAATGGGCAGGAGTGGTGAAGGAGCGGTGAGCACACCACTCCTTCACCGCTCCAAAGATGCGGCTTGCAGGACTTTTTTTACCGCCCTGCCAGCGCACCGCTTCAGTGCGAAAGCCCTCGGGCTTTCACACTGAACAAACAGCGGAGGCTGTTTAGGGGCGGTTTGCAGGCGGTATTTTTAGCGCAATAACGCCTGCAAACCGCCCCAGTGTGAAAGGGGCCTTATACTATGTTACAAGGGATTTTTTTCTATGTAAAACTTTAACAGATTGAAAAATAAATGCACTAAATACATTCCAAGTGCATCAAAACAATACTATGCAAATTAACAGTTTTAGGTATTTTAACCACTTCAAAACCAGGCACTTAGACACCTTCTTGCCCAAGCAAATTTTCAGCTTTCAGCGCTGTCGCAATTTGAATGACAATTGCGCGGTCATACAACACTGTACCCAAACAAATTTTTTATCATTTTGTTCCCACAAATAGAGCTTTCTTTTGGTGGTATTTGATCACCTCTGCAGTTTTTATTTTTTGCGCAACAAATAAAAAAAGACTGAAAATTTTGAAAAAAAACATGTTTTTCTTTGTTTCTGTTAAAAATGTTTGTAAATAAGTACGTTTTATTCTTCAATGACGGGCACTGATATGGCTGCGCTGACGGGCCTTTATAAGGCGGCACTGATGGGCACCGATGAGGTGGCACCAATGAGGTGGCACTGACAGGCATTGATAGGTGGCACTGGTATGTGGCACTGATGGGTGGCACTAATAGGTGGCATGGATGGGCACTGATAGGTGGCACAGATTGACACTGATGGGTGGCATTGCTTGGCATCACCACTTTATAATAGTGCCAGTCAGTGCCCATTTGTGGGCATTGATTGGCACAGATTGGGCACATGTGGATGGCCATGGGGTACATACCTGGCCATCAACATGTTGCCCGCTTGTGGTCCTAGCGGCTTCCCTGGTGATCTAGTGCGGGCATCCGAGGGGGGGGCTGCGCTGATAAACAATCAGCAAAGACCCCCCCTGTCAGTAGAGCTGCCGATCGGCTCTCCTCTACTCGCATCTGTCAGACGCGAGTGAGGAAAAGCCGATCAACGGCTTTACCTATTGACATCGTAATCAGCCGTGAGGCTCTTTACCAAGATCGGTGGAGCGGTGTGTCAGACTGACACACCGCTCCACCGATCGCCACGATGCGCGCTCCCGCGGCGGCTGTTATCCTGAAGGACGTCATATGACACCCAGTCAGGATAGCTGAACCTGCGTCTGGCATTCTGCTATAGGCCGGGCAGGAAGTGGTTAAAAAACAAAACAAAAAAAACAGCCACTGCTGAAATAGAAAAGCCTGTCCTGCGCCAGTAGGCTTCAGAGAGGAACCCTTGTTCTCTATGGGGAAGCAAAAAAATATTTTCAGAGGTCTGACACGCAACCCGCTAAGTCAGAGTCCCCAATCAGTGGGAAGCAGGAGATTGTTGATTGTAGGGCTATGTCAGCTGGGGGCAGTTTGGCAATAAGACTGTATGGCTGACTTGATGAGGTAGAGTTTGTGACATCACCTGCTCACCTCCACACCTCAGCCATCAGAAAAAGCCTTGTATTCATTCATAAAAATACAAGGCATCCTGTGAATGGTGAACAGCACTCAGCCCAACTCAATTTTGATCCATGAATGGGATAGGAAGTCCCTGTACTACTTCATGTAATTGATGCTACACACAGTCCATACAGCACTGACAGCAGCCATATGTATCAGTAAAGGAAATTGCTTATTTGTACCAGCTTGGCCCAAGGAACTATTTCATTTGAAATTAAACTTGGAATTAGGCTTTAAAAACTATATTGGAACTTGAAAACCACCAGCACCAATTGAAATATAGATAAGTTGAAAAACAAACGTCCCAAAAAAGGCTCCATCCATAAAGAAATACAAATTGGAGTATAGCTGGTCTTTAAATACATCAAGTAAAGTTTGTAACATTTGCAAGAGATCAAGTAATTAAAATAATGTAATTAAAATGATATGGTGTCCAATAACACATCTACATGATTACTTAGAAAAAGTATGGCACTGATGAAGAGAAAACTGGTATCTTGCCAGACTATTGTGACATCGATGAACATTTCCAAAACACAATGATTCAGCTGAAATGAGAAATGACATTGAAAACCCCTGGCATTACTAGTAAATTAAAATACATTTCTACAGACCTTTTGCAAATAGCATTTTGTATTAAACTAAACATACAGATTTCCCTGGGGTGTTAGGGGGAAAACAAAAAAACCTTCAGGACAAGCATGGGCTGGCTGAATCCGATGAGGGTAACTGCCACAGTCTCTTTCTTTCACCCAGGCAGTCAATGTGCAGCATAAAGCCTATCTTAATGAATGACTGTCCTCATGTATATGGTGGTGCTATGGTAAACACGAGTACAGTGTATAGGTGTAGGCAAAAACATAGAAAAAGTTCTGTTAATAGCATATGCTGTACTCATGTCTACAATGGCCATATGATCAGCCATTCAATGTCAATGACAGGTTGTATGCTGCACCTGGGCACAGGAAAGTCAGCTCCACTTACACTAAAGGGGCTCAGCCAGCCCACATACAAGAGGCCTGATGCAGTACAACATATCCCACATGGGAGAGAAGCAAACAGTCCTCTCCAGCCACACACATCTAACAAGCTAGAATGGTATGTCTTTTGTTACATGTATGTGTGATGTTTTTGGTAAGCACAGTAGGGTAAACCTGCGATAAACAAAATATGGTTATGCATATAGTCAGTGTTGTCCACAATACATTAACAGGAAAAAGGAAAATTACTTTGGATCATGATTTGCATGTTTAACCACTTCCGGACCACCCGCCGCAGTTTTACTGTGGCAGGTTGGCTCGGCAAATCAACGTTACCTTACATCGGACACGCACGCCCCCTAGGTGGCAGCGCCGACCGGATTCGCTTCAGAACCGATCAGTCTCCAGGCCTGGACCTGCTGATCGGTCCTGAAAAATGAAACCCTCCCCTGCCTGTGTAAGTGTAAACACAGACAGGGGAAGTGATGTCATCTCCTTCTCTGGAATTCTTTTACATTCCAGAGAGAGGAGATCCAAACGGTGTTGTACCAACACTACACTGACAGTACACTTAGGCACATATTTCACCCCGATCTCCCCCCCCCCCCCCCCGTTAACCCCTTCACTCCGTGTCACTGTCACCCAGTGCAGTGTTCTTTTTTTTTTCTTTGATCACTGTAATGGTGTCATTTGTGACACTAATTAGCATTAGGGTATGTAGTTGCCCCAGATAGGTATGTAGTTGCCACAAAGGTTTAACCCCTTGATCACCCCTTCACCAGTGATCACCACTGTGTTAGTGTCACGGTTGATGATGGTTAGCCCCAGGCAGCGTCAGATTAGTGCCAGTAGCGCTAACACCCACACAAGCACCATACACCTCCCTTAGAGCCCTTTCACACTGGGGCGGTTTGCAAGCGCTATTGCGCTAATAATAGCGCCTGCAAACCGACCCGAAAGTGCCGCTGCTTGCATTCCAGTGTGAAAGCCCCGAGGGCTTTCACACTGGAGCGATGCGCTGGCGGGACGGTAAAAAAAGTCCTGCCAGCAGCATCTTCGGAGCGTATACCCCTCGATCACTGCTCATGCCCATTGAAATCAATGGGACGGCGCGGCTACACTCTGCAGAGGCGCTTCGCGGTGGTATTTAACCCTTTCTCGCCGCTAGCGGGGTCCGCATACCGACGGTAAAACTCCGCTATTATTTACCGCCGACACCACCCCCCCCCCCCCCCCCCCCCCGTGAAAGGGCTCTTAGTAGTATAGTGTCTGAACGGATCAATATCTAATCAGATCTATACTAGCGTCCCCAGTAGTTTAGGGTTCCCAAAAATGCAGTGTTAACAGGGTCAGCCCAGCCCACCCAAATGCAGTATCAATCCATCACTGTCACTTACAAAACAATAAAAAACACAGAACTACAGCATTCACAGAGTCAGGCCTGATGCCTGCGAACGCTAACAGTTTTCTTGGTAGCATTTGAAGCAGTTGCTGTCAGTCGCATGCTAGTGTACCAGTAAATTTAGAGGCCAAAATGTCCAATCGAAGGTACACTAGTGAAGAGGCCTACACGTTTCTGAGCCTGACAGATAGTGAAGAGGAAGTCATGCATCTGTCCGATTCAGGCTCAGAATACGATCCTGTAGACAGCAGCAGCACCCTGACAGTTGATTTTACGTCACTTTTGAAATTTGTATGCTGGTCTATTTATCACCGCCAATCCCCAGTTGCCCCTTGCCAGAGATTGGAGATCTATTACGGTCTCTGAATTTAAGACCTTCCTGGGTCAATCCCTCCTCATGGGCGTAGTTAAAAAAAAAAAAAAAGTGAGTTGAGGTCATATTGATCCACTGACCCAATTCACCATACGCCCGTGTTCTCTGCCTCCATGACCAGGACACGAAACAAGCAGCTCTTGCGGTTCATGCATTTCAATGACAATGAACTCTGTTATCCTCGGGCTGACCCTGGATACGATCGGCTACACAAAATTCGGCCCCTTGTAAACCACTTCAACCAGCAGTTTAGGGCTGCAACTAACGATTATTTTCATAAATCGATTAGTTGTCCGATTACTGTTGCGATTAATCGGTTTATAATCTTAAAAAAAAAAAGTGGTGTATAATTTAGTTCATATGTAAAATTTAAAAAAAAGGCAATTTATTCCTAAATATCTCTATACGCAGGGGTAAATATAAATAACCAACTATATGGTTAGAGAGTAAAATCTTTAATCCACTCTGAGAATAAACAGACAGAAGAGATATACTGTATATACTATTAGAGGTTGAATCTGGTAAATATCATCAGAATAATTTTTTTTATTTAAAGAAAAAAAAAAAAAAGTTACACTGTTTTGCAGATTTTCAAACAGAACTGTAATATATTATATGCTGGCCCTTCAAAAAAGTCATTTTAAGAACTTTGCTCGATTTTCTAATCGTTAGTGGGGTCAAACCTACATTTGTTTTCAACCACAGTGACGGGAACATTTTGAAATAATAGAAAACTTCTTGGTCAAAAGGAATTTCCAGACAGTTTATGTGGTTTGCGTTCAGAAATTACCTTCATTTTAAAACAGAATGTTAAAAGCAAGTGAAAATTTCAAAAATTCTTTCATTGCATGTTGATTTTTGCACACGTGATTTTGCTGCGATTTGCATTTTGCGTTTTTTTTTTTTAGTTTTTTTTTTTTTACACTTTTTTGGCCAATTTGTTGGGCAGATTAAAAAACACAAATTGCTGCAAAAACATACTACATGCTTTTCTGCAGCTTCTCCATTGAAGTATATTGAACCAAAAAAGCACCGTTTTGCGAAAAAGGTCCTTGACCCTTTCCAAACATGCAGCAGCTGAAAAAAGCATAGCTGTGAATGTTAAATTAACTTAGTGCAAAAAGCACCAAAAAACACATGGGTGGGAACCTGGCCTAAGACATTTAGTAACATAATAGAGTTAAAAAAAAAATATATATATATATATATATATATATATATATATATATATATATATATATATATATATATATATATATATATATATATATGCGCTCTTCACAGTACAAAAAGAGCAAATAATCGCTATTGTAAGGGGTTTGTTTTTTACTGTGCAACAGTGAAAGTAATATTTACAGTAGCGATTTACTCTTTTTTTTTATGTCACTGGCCGATTAATCAATTATGAAAATAGTAATCGATTAATTTCATAATCGATTAGTTGTCGATCGATCAGTTGTTTCGGTCCTACAGCAGTTTGCAGCCTTGTTTACTCCTGATCAAGTTATCTGTGTTGATGAGTCCCTGCTTAAGTTTTCTGGCCGCTTGTCTATCTAACAGTATCTTCCCAGCAAGCGTGCCAGATATGGGGTCAAAATGTATAAGCTCTGTGACAGGGCAACAGGCTATACATATAGTTTTGTGGGTTACGGGGGGGAAAAGATGGAGCCGGAGAACTGTCCAGACTACATAGATAGCGCTGGTAAGATTGTGTGGGACTTGGCGTTACCCTTATTCGGAAAGGGGTACCACTTGAATGATAATATGCCACTTTTTAGTCACCTTTTTGATTGTGGAATTGGCGCATGTGGCACCGTGCGATCTAATCGCTGGGGCTTCAACAAAGGGTTGTAGAATCTCAACTTAGACGGGGGAGAGATCCTGCTTGAAATGTAATAATTTGTTAGCAGTGAAGTGGAGGGATATACGGAATATTTTCGTTCTGTCCTCCCTTCACGCAGGTACGACAGTCCAAATTCCTACGGCGACTGGTGTTGTGGAGAAACCCCTCTGTGTCCACGAATACAACCTTAACATGGGATCGGTGGACCTCAACGACCAGTTGTTGGCGCTGTACCTAATTGCCCGTAAGGCCAGACGCTGGTATAAAAAAAAAAAAAAAAAAAAAAAAAGTGTCTGTATATTTATTCCAATTGGCTCTGCTGAATGCTTTTGTGCTATACAAAGCTTCAAGATTAACTGGATCCTTCCTAAAATTCCAGGAAGAGATCATCACAGCCCTTCTGTTTTCCAAATGGTGCTGTGGCCCACCTTCCCAACGCAAATGCAGTGAGCCGGCTGCATGAGAGGCATTTTCCGTATATCCTCCCTGGTACCCCTACCCAAAGAAACCCCCAAAGATGATGTGTTTGCAGAAAACACGGATATAGGCGTGACACCCACTTTCATTGTCCCTATTGTTCTAAACAACCTGGTCTCTGCATTGGTGACTGTTTCAAACGCTACCACACACTAGTGGAGTATTATCGTAGGGTACAGCATTGCACAGTCCCAGGGCACACTTACACAGGGTCTTGAAAGATGAGATGGCCATCACATTTTGCGAGACCCTAATCTGGAACGTTTACAGTTACAGTTTACAAACACACACAAAAAAAAAAATTTAAAAAGCCAAAGAGTTGTTGTTTTGTCTCTCTCTCTCTCCTATATCTATTGTTCTTTCTCATTTGTTACTGTATTTTAGAACTGTAATTTTTATTTTTACTGTGTTTTACTGTAGTTGCTTTGCAGGTATTGTATGTCTTATGCCCCGTACACGCGGTCGGATTTTCCGATGGAAAATGTCCGATCGGAGCGGGTTGTCGGAAATTCCGACCGTGTGTGGGCTCCATCGGACATTTTCCATCGGATTTTCCGACACACAAAGTTGGAGAGCAGGAGATAAAATTTTCCGACAACAAAATCCGTTGTCGGAAATTCCGATCGTGTGTACACAAATCCGACGGACAAAGTGCCACGCATGCTCAGAATAAATAGATGAAAGCTATTGGCCACTGCCCCGTTTATAGTCCCGACGTACGTGTTTTACGTCACCGTGTTTAGAACGATCGGATTTTCCGACAACTTTGTGCGACCGTGTGTAGACAAAACAAGTTTGAGCCAACATCCGTCTGAAAAAATCCTAGGATTTTGTTGTTGGAATGTCCGAACAAAGTCCGACCGTGTGTACGCCCTATTACTGTTATTCTGTAATGTTACTTTGTTTATTGTTAACCATCATTTGCTTAGCAGATACACCATTCATCTGCAGCATGGGTTTAATTATTTATTCTGACAGCGTTTGCTCCCACGATACGTAAAGCCGTGACTCCAGTGCTGTAGGAGGAGATTTCACCACCACAGTTAAAAAAAGGAGCATATATGCCAAAGCATGGGGGCAGGGGTGGAGGGGCGATTTGCTCCTAACATTAGGGGCATATTGCCCCTATGCTTTGGCATATCATTTTTAGGCACAGATTGCGATAAAATAGTTTTATTGAGTTAGTGTTTTATTGTTACCATTATTTGCTTTTCAGTTGCGCCATTCAGCTGCAGCACTGACTTCTTTATCTTGACAGCAACAGCGTTTGCTCTTACGATATGTAAATCGGCGACTCCAGCGCTGTAGGAGGCGATTTCCCCACCAGAGTTTAAAAAAAAAAAATGGTGCATGTATGCCCATCATTAGAAGTGGGGGAATGAAGGGCGGTATTCTAATGGTTGGCTTACCCACTGATCAATCTCTTTTTTTCCTTCAGCCCACAGGCTGCATGAAAAAAAGAACATTACAATATATGCCCAACAAGGACCAGCAACGTACTGGTATGTTGCTGGACTTTAAATGATTATACCAAAATAATGCCTGCAGGTTTAGGCATCATTCTTTTCAGCCAGCAGTCGGCTTTCATGTAAAAGCGGCTAATTAGCCTTTAGACTCCTCTAGACCCCCCCGCCGTCTTCCATGGCTTTCTCTGGCTCTGCTGTCCCACCAGGGAACCAGAAAATGCAGCTGGTGGTTACGCCAGCTGACCATAGAGCTGATTGGAGACCAGAACGGCTTCAATCATTTCTATGGCCTAAGAAACCGTAATCTATGAGCATTTCATGACTTAGGTTTCGCCGGATATAAACAGTGTAATTGGGAAAGCATTTTATCACACCGATCTTGGGAGTGGTCAGATGCTTTTAGGGCAGAGCAGAGATTTAGGGTCTAATAGACTCCAATTTAAAAAAAAAAAAAAAAAAAGTACCTGTCACTTCCTACTGCTATCATAGGGGATATTTACATTCCCTGAGTGGACAATAAAAATAAAAAAAATAAAATAATAAAAAAAAGCACCCCTGTCCCCCTGTGCTCACGCGCAATGGCGAACGCAAGCGTCGGTCTCGTGTTGTATGTAAACAGCAATTTCACCATGCATGTGAGGTATCACCGCAAACATCATATCGAGGGCAGCAATTTTAGCAGAAGACCTCTGTAAATCTAAATTGGTAGCCTGTAAAGGCTTTTAAAAACATATGTAGTCTGTTGACGCTGCACGTTTGTGCGCAATTTTAAAGCGTGTCGTGTTTGGTATCCATGTACTCAGCACAAGATCATCTTTTTTATCTCATCAAACATTTTGGCAATATAGTGCCTTTTATTGCATTAAAAATCAAGTGTTTTTTTTCCACAAAAAAAAAAAAATTGCGTTTGAAAAATCGCTGCAAAAATACTGTGTGAAAAGTATGGAGGTTGAGGTCAGGACTCTGTGCAGGCCAGTCAAGTTCCTCCACCCCAAACTGGCTCATCCATGTCTTTATGGACCTTGCTTTGTGCACTGGTGCGCAGTCATGTGGGAACAGGAAGGGGCCATCCCCAAACTGTCCCCACAAAGTTGGGAGCATGAAATTGTCCAAAATGTCTTGGTATGCTTACACCTTAAGGAGTTTCCTTCACTGGAACAAAGGGGTCAAGCCCAACCTCTGAAAAACAGCACCACACCACAAGCCCCTCTCCACTCAATTATTTGGACCAGTGCACTAAGTAAGGTCCATAAAGACATGAAAGAGCAGTTTGGGGTGGAGGAATTTGACTGGCCTGCACAGAGTCCTGACCTCAACTCGATAAAACACCTTTGGGATGAATTAAAGCGGAGACTGCGAGCCAGGTCTTCTCGTTTACCTCAGTTCCTGACAAATGCACTTCTGGAAGAATAGTCAAACATTCCCATAGACACACCAAAACCTTGTGGACAGCCTTCCCAGAAGAGTTGAAGCTGTTATAGCTGCAAAGAGTGGGCCAACTCAATATTGAACCCTACAGACTAATGCCCCGTACACACGGTTGGATTTTCCGATGGAAAATGTCCGATCGGAGCGTGTTGTCGGAAATTCCGACCGTGTGTGGGCTCCATCGGACATTTTCCATCGGATTTTCTGACTCACAAAGTTGGAGAGCAGGATATAAAATTTTCCGACAACAAAATCAGTTGTCGGAAATTCCGATCGTGTGTACACAGATCCGACAGACAAAGTGCCACGCATGCTCAGAATAAATAAAGAGATGAAAGCTATTGGCCACTGCCCCGTTTATAGTCCCGACGTACGCGTTTTACATCACCGCGTTCAGAATGATCGGATTTTCCGACAACTTTGTGTGACCGTGTGTATGCAAGACAAGTTTGAGCCAACATCCGTCGGAAAAAATCCTAGGATTTTGTTGTCGAAATGTCCGAACAAAGTCCGACCGTGTGTACGCCCTATAAGACTGGGATGCCATTAAAGTTCATGTGCATGTAAAGGTAGGCGTCCCGATATAGTGAATATAAAACTTCAACTAATGTAGAATGTTTTTGCTAGACCCAATTTAACGGCAGTCAACATACGTTACAATTCAACTGCACAATTTCTTGAAGATTTATCAACTATGGAAGACAAGTGAAAACTTAAAAAAAATGTTAAGATATTCTTTGCTCTAGATCTCTCTGGCTCTGTGTCTGGCCCATAGGTCAGAAGATATAAAAAATAAAAAAAATAAAAAAAAACAACACCTGATGTGCTGTGCTTCATCTGAAATCCATGAAATCAGGGGGGGGGGGAAAGCTCTCCCCAATAATAGCCAGACAGTAAAAACCATGGGATGTTGATGACATTGGTAATTATTGCACAAGCATTAAACACTTGCGCAAGCAAGTGAGATTACATTCAGAATTTAAGGCTCCGTTCACATTTCTTGTAGCGAGAACACTAGTTGCCTTCTGTGATCTTTTTGAACAAACGCACATTTCCGTGCGTCGTGCATATATATGTGTGTTTGTCACTGCAAATAAGCTCAAGGACCAAATTTTGCATTTTTAAACACATGGTTTGCTGCAATTTTTGCATGCTGTGCAGCAAAATCACACCACATCTGGAGTGCCATTAAGAATGAATGGCACCCCCAACTCACGTCACAAGTTTTGCCCCAATTTAGAGTCTTAACCATTCTGCCCATGATTACATTACGGTAAGTGAATGGGGCCTTAAGGATCACAGACCTATAAGAATGTTGCAGTTATGCTAATTGTCTGCACAAACCCAACTTGATCTCATTTTAAAGTTACAGTAATGTTTTAGACAAATGGATTTTTGCATCAAGTACCAATAGCAGAATTACAAAAACAAAGCTACTGTACAGCACACTGAACACAGTTAGTTCCCGTATCTAAAAATATATAAGGGTAAAAAGCAATAGTATGTAATATCTCAAAGTAAAAGTAAAAAAATAATTTCCATAATCCTGGAAATATTTCAGGAAGAAGCAAAATGAATGTCTGTATTTCATTGCAAAGCACTGGGAGACGAGGGACAGGGACATTGTTTCTTACCCGCTTAATAAAAAGTTTAAAAATTTTCAATGCTAACTTGTTATTTTACGCAGACAACTAAGGGCATCCTCAACTACATCACTAACCCACAAAAAGAAAAACCTGTATAAAATTGATCCGACACTAAACCAGTAATGAACTTCTCAGGTTGTGCAGAGAGGAGTTGGAGTACAAGCACCAGGGATATAAAGCAGTGTCTGTTCTCAGTCATGGTGCAGACTTTCAGCAGTATCTCCTCTTTCAACAGTGAACACTTTGTGCTCGGGATACCACGGCTAGGCCAAGGAAAACGCCTTTGGTATTTTCAGCATAGGGAATATATTCATGGTGTCTGCCAAGCTCATTTCTGAAGTGACTGTACTTGAAAAAAAGCACTGTTATACTCTAAACTTCAAATCCTGAGGCAGGAAATAATCCTTTTTGGCTAGAAAACGCTTTTAGAAATGTTCTTCGAAGAATGCCTGTTTCACTCAGTAAGCAACGGAGAAAGCACTTGTGGATCACGCATTACTAGGGGGAGGAAAAAAAATTTAAAGAGACCTGAACACAAAAAGAAAAATCAACTCCACATACTCTACAGTGGCTGAAGAGTTCTCGCATCCTTTACACTTGGGAATTCAAAGTGGGTCCATGAAATAACTCAGGAGTTGTTTTATCGTGTCACTTGGATTTTTATTTTTTAGGCTTCATGATTGCAAGCCATAACGTTTCACCAATGCAACTCATGATTTTTAACACTATACATACAACCAGGAGTTATTTCTTCAATCTTTACAAGATAACAGGGTATTTAAAAGATAGATATATACACACACCGTGCATTAACCAAACTGCATTGAGAATCCATTGAACAGCAAATCTGTCCAGTTTTGCCCTAAGGGTAGAAATATATAATTGTCCACTTACACACTTCAGAGACTACTGACCAGCAGTGAGGAAGTGACGCGATGCCTCCTAGAGATAGAGAATGAGAGTATGATATACACACCGCTTTATTAAGTGCACCTGTTCAATTGCTTGGTAACACAAATTGCTTATCAAGCAATCACATGGCAGGAACTCCGTGCATTTAGGCATCTAGATGTGGTGAAGACAACTTGCTGAAGTGCAAACCGAGCATAAGAATTGGGAAAAAGGGGATTTAAACGACTTTGAACGTGGCATTGTTGGTTGTTGGTGGCAGACGGGCTTGTCCGAGTATTTCAAAAACTGCTGATCTACTGGGATTTTCACACACAACCATCTCTAGGGTTTACAGAGAATGTCTGAAAATGAGAAAATATCCAGTGAGCGGCAGTTATGTGGATGAAAATGCCTTGTTGATGTCAGAGGAGAATGGTCAGACTGGTTTGAGATGATAGAAAGGCAACAGTAACTCAAATAACCATCTCTGAAAGCACAGCACAACGAACCTTGGAGCAGATGGGCTACAGCAGCAAAAGACCACACCGGGTGCCACTCCTCTCATCTAAGAACAGGAAACTGAGGCTACAATTCGCAAAGGCTCATCAAAATTGGAAATAAAATTGTAAAAACAATTCCTGGCCTGATGAGTCTCGATTTCAGCAGCGACATTCAGATGGTAGGGTCAGAATTTGGTGTAAACTTGACAAAGGCATGGATTCATCCTGCCTTGTATCAATGGTTCAGGTTGGTGGTGGTGTCATGGTGTGGTGGAAATTTTCTTGCCACACTTTTGAGCCCCTTAGTACCAACTGAGCATTGTTTAACCGCTTCCGGACCAGCCGCCACCGTTATACTGCGGCAGGTTGGCTCCGCTGAGCGAAACCACGTAGCTGTACGTTGGCTCACAAGGTCCGGATAGCAGGCGCGCGCGCCGCACAGCGGGGATGCCGATGCTTGTGGCCGACGGTCGTGATGACAGCCGGCCACGAGCGATCGTGACCAGGAGAGACAGAACAGGGATGAGTGTGTGTAAACACACACTTCCCTGTTCCGACAGGAGTGACAGATCGTGTGTTCCTATTAGCTAGGAACCACGATCTGTCACTTCCTCTATTCAGTCCCCTCCCCCTTCAGTTAGAATCACCTCCCAGGCAACAGTTAACCCCTTCCCCGCCCCTAGTGTTAACCCCTTCACTGCCAGTGACATTTTTACAGTATTCAATGCATTTTTAATCGCACTGATCGCTGTATTAATGCCAGTGGTTCCAAAAAGGTGTCAAAATTGTCCAATGTGTCCGCTATACTGTCGCAGTCACGATAAAAATCACAGATCGCCGCCATTACTAGCAAAAAATAAATAATAAAAATGCTCTAAATTTTTCCCCTATTTTGCAGACGCTATAACTTGTGCGCAAACCAATCAATATGCCCTTATTGCAATTTTTTTAACAAAAATATGTAGAAGAATACATATCGGCCTAAACTGAGAAAAAGTGTTTTATTTTTAAAAATGAGGATATTTATTATAGCAAAAAGTACAAAATATTGTTTTTTCAAAATTGTCGCTCTTTTTTTGGTTTAATATCGCAAAACATAAAAACCGCAGGTGATCAAATACCACCAAAAGAAAGCTCTATTTGTAGGAAAAAAGATCATTTTGTTTGGGTACAGCGTCGCACGACCACGCAATTGTCAGTTAAAGCGACGCAAAGCCGAATCGCAAATAACGCTCTGGTCAGGAAGGGGGTAAATTCTTCCGGGGCTGAAGATGATCAGGCCATTTTTTTGCGATAAGGCACCGCGTTGATTTACCTGACAATTGCAAGGTCGTGCGACACTGTACCCAAACAAAATTTATGTCCTTTTTTTCCCCACAAATAGAGCTTTCTTTTGGTGGTATTTGATCACCTCTGCGGTTTTTATTTTTTGCGTTATAAACTAAAGAAGAGCGACAATTTTGAAAAAAAAACTTTTACTTTTTGCTATAATATTCCACTTTTTTTTCCAAAATCATTTTTTTCTCAGTTTAGGCCGATATGTATTCTACATATTTTTTGGTAAAAAAATAAATAAAAATCACATTAAGCTTATATTGACTGGTTTGCGCAAAAGTTATAGCGTCTACAAAATAGAGGATAGATTTATGGCATTTTTATTATTCATTTTTTTTTTTCCCACTAGCAATGGCGGTGATCTGCGATTTTTATCAGGACTGCGATATTGCAGCGGACAAATTGGACCATTGACAATTATACACTGATCAGTGCTATAAAAAAATGCACCGATTACTGTATAAATGTCACTGGCAGGGAAGGGGTTAACACTAGGGGGCGATCAAGGGGTTTACCGTGTTCCCTAGGTGTGGTCTAACCGTGGGGGTGATGGGACTGACTAGGGGAAGAGAGATCGGTTTTCATTCTTCGTGTGAACACACGATCTGTCTCCTCTCCCGAGAGAACCGGGATCTGGGTGTTTACACACACACACAATTCAAACCAGGTTCTCGGTCTCACTAGTGATCGCAGGTGACCGGCGGTCATCGCGCCCGGCGGGCACGTGCCCCTAGTGGCCAAAAGGCAAAGCGACGTAAGGTAACCTCGATTTGCCCAGCCGAGCCAACCTGCAGCAGTAAAACTGCTGGCTGGCCTGGAAGTGGTTAAACGCCACAGCCTGAGTATTGTTGGAAGGAAGGAAAAAAGAAGAAAGAAGAAAGAAGAAGAAAGAAGTGAAAGTGAAACTTCTCTAGCCATCTAGATCCTGGACATTAACTGCAATGGTAGCTCAGTCAATAATATACAGTGAGGGGAAAAGAGTATTTGATCCCCTGCTGATTTTGTACGTTTGTCCACTGACAAAGAAATGATCAGTCTATAACTTAATTTTAACAGTGAGAGAGAACAAATAGCCAGAAAAACGCATTTCAAAAAAATTGTAAATTGATTTGCATTTAATGAGTGAAATAAGTATTTGACCCCTTCGCAAAACAGTACTTGGCAACAAAACCCTTGTTGGCGATCAGATGTTTCTTGTATTTGGCCACCAGATTTGGCATGCGCAGTACGTGCTGGGCGCCCACATTTAGAATGCCGGCGCCGTGGAGAGGAGGAGGGGGGGGGGGGGGAGCGAGGTTTCGTGCTGGACCACGAGACAGGCGAGTATCTGATTATTAAAAGTCAGAAGGTACACTTTTTGTAGCTGCTGACTTTTAAATGGGTGGAACTCCTCTTTAATGCGCTTCTTCTTAAGCCACTCCTTTGTTGCCTGGGTCATATGTTTTGGGTCATTGTCATGCTGGAATACCCATCCATGTCCCATTTTCAATGCTCTGGAAGGAGGTTCTCACCCACGATTTGAAGGTACGTGGCCCTGTCCATCGTCCCTTTGATGTGGTGAAGTTGTCCTGTCTCCTTAGCAGAAAAACACCCTGAAAGCATAAATGTTTCCACCTCAATGTTTGACGGTGGGGATGGTGTTCTTGGGGGTCATAGGCAGCATTACTCCTCCTCCAAACACGGCAAGTTGATGCCAAAGAGCTTGATTTTGGTCTCATCTGACCACAACACTTTCACCCGGTTCTCCTCTGAATCATCTAGATGTTCATTAGCAAACTTCAGATGGGCCTGTATATGCGATGCAGGATTTCAGTCCTTCACGGCATAGTGTGTGACCAATTGTTTTCTTTTTCTTGGCAACTATGGTCCAAGCTGCCTTGAGATCATTGACATGTTTCCCAACATGTAATTCTGGGCTGATTTCTTACCGTTCTCATAATCATTGAAACTCCAGGAGGTGAGATCTTGCATGGAGCCCCAGACCGAGGGAGATAAAGTTATTTTGGGTTTTTTCCCATTTGCGAATAATCGCACCAACTGTTATCACCCTCTCAACAAGCTGCTTGGCGATCGTCTGGTAGCCCGTTCCAGCCTTGTGTAGGTCTGCAATCTTCTCCCTGACATCCTTGGACAGATCTTTGGTCCTGGCCATGGTGGAGAGATTCAAATCTGATTGATTGCTTCTGTGGACTGGTGTCTTACACAGGTAACAAGCTGAGATTAGGAGAACTCCCTTTAGGCTGGGTTCACACTGGTCCGACATGTCGCATGACGTGTGAAATTCAATGTTTCCCTATGGGAGCCGTCCTAACTGCTCCCTGTACTACTTTGGTCCGACTTTGATCCTACTTCAGCCCATTGATTATCATTGAAGTCGGATCAAAGTCTCGCATGATCCGACTTTGGCATGCGACTTGTGCTCATATGATCTTGAGGGGGAACTCCGCGTCAAGTTTTAAATAAAAAACCGGCATGGGTTCCCCCTCCAGGAGCATACCAGGCCCATCCGACTTTGGCATCAGACATTGTGTTATTTCCTGCCCCCTGTTGTAGCCCCTCCCATTGTGTGTTAGTTTTGATTGGTCATAGGACAAGTGTACTATCTGAAAAGTCGGATCAAAGTAGTATCCTGTTCATGATAGTCTGATGGATATAGTCGTACTACTGTCGTGTAGTATAGTGTGAACCCAGCCTAAAAGTGCTCCTGATCTCAGCTCATTACCTGTATAGAAGACACTTGGGAGCCAGAAATCTTGCTGATTGATAGGGCATCAAAGGCTGGGTTCACACTGGTCCGACAAACGCTCCGACATTGGGAGCTCATGTCGCATGACGTGTGAAAATCAATGTTTCCCTATGGGAGCCATCTTAACTGGTCCGACACAAGTCGGTCCGACTTTCAAAATGCTCCCTGTACTACTTTGTTCCGACTTTGATCCTACTTCAGCCCATTGACTATCACTGAAGTAGGATCAAAGTCGGATCCTTGTCCTAACCATCCGACTTTGGCATCCGACATTGTGTTATTTCCTGCCCCCTGCTGTAGCCCCTCCCATTGTGTGTTAGTTTTGATTGGTCAAAGGACAAGTGTACTATCTGAAAAGTCAGATCAAAGTAGTATACTGTTCATGAAATTCGGATGTAGGATCAATGTAGGACTAATATCGCAGAGCAAAGTAGGATGAAAGTCGTACTACTGTTGTGTAGTATAGTGTGAACCCAGCCAAATACTTCTTTCACTCATTAAAATACAAATCAATTTATAACTTTTTGAAATGCATTTTTTGGATTTTTTTTGTTATTTTGTCTCTCGCTGTGAAAATAAACCTACCATTAAATTGAAGACTGATCATTACTTTGTCAGTGGGCAAACATACAAAATCAGCAGGGGATCAAATACTTTTTCCCTCACTGTACTCTCAAAATGTTGGCTGGACAATGAAGGAGCAGTACCAAACTGACCAGTCATCATACTGCTCTTTTGTGCTGCTATGTACAAGAAAAGTCAAGAAAATTCACAAACTTGCTATTAGGGCTGAAACAACTAATCGATTAATCGACAACTAATCGATTATGAAATTAATCGATTACCATTTTCATAATCGATTAATCGGCCAGTAACATAATGGGGTTAAAAATAATAAAATTAGCCCTTAATAGTACAAAAAGAGCAAATAATCGCTACTGTAAATATTATTTTCACAGTTCTACAGTAAAAAAATGAACCCCTTACAGTAGAGATTTGCTTTTTTTGTACTATAAAGGGCTCATTTTAGTGTTTAACCCCATTATGTTACTAAATGTCTTAGACCTGGTTCACATCTTTGTGTTTTTTGGTGCTTTTTGCAGAAACACACTACAATTCATTTAACATGGTTTTCTATGGGACACGTTCACAGCTATGCTTTTTTTCAGCCGCTGCGTATTTGGAAAGGATCAAGGACTTTTTTTTTTTTAACGCAGAACAGTGCTTTTTGGTTCAATATACTTCAATGGAGAAGCTACAGAAAAGCATGTAATGCCTTTTTGCAGCAATTTGTATTTTTTAATCTGCCCAACAACAAATTGGCCAAAAAACTGTATTTCTCTTTAATAGTGTATACAGTACATCTCCTCTAATAGTGTATACAGTATATCTCCTCTAATAGTGTATACAGTATATCTCTGTCTGTTACTCTCAGAGTGGATTCAATATTTTGCTCCCTAACCATATAGTTGGTTGTTTGTTTATATTTACCACTGCATAGAGATATTTAAGAATTAATTTCTTTTTTTTTTTAAAACTTTACATATTAACTAAATTATACACCACACTTTTTTTTTTTAAGGTTATTAACCGATTAATCGATTAATCGAAACAATAATTGACCAACTAATCGATTATGAAAATAATCATTAGTTGCAGCCCTACTTGCTATAAACATTATCTGCATTTAAAAGGGTAAGTATACTACTTTTTGCCAAGCAGTGCAATGCGATGTGAGCAAACATAGCCAATCACCACATCAGTGTGAACCAGGGGTAAGGGTTTAATGCACCATTAACATTTTTACACATTTGCTCCTCCACGTTTTTGTTATCGTATTAATATTAAGCAGAAAAGCCACTAGAGATGGTTTGTATTTGAGTCAGTCCATTGAGACAAGATAAAACACACCGATATGTGCACTGTAATAAGTCAGCTGACTCATTATTGCACTGTAAAACACCACTACTGTACAGCACAGCAAGAAGGAACATGACACATACATATGTTGTGAGAAAATATGGCCTCCCCCTTGTAAACAAATTACACAAATGTCAAACCAGGGTTTTTACACACATTGATAAGATTTACATACATCCCTAAACCTGAATAGTCTGTTTCCTTTATGAAAAAAAGATTGCAGTTAGGTATTTATTCAATCCTTAAAGTTAAATTCCTGTATCACTTAAGCCCTGTACACACAGGCAGAATGTCAGGAGACATTTGCCAGTTCAAAAAAAAAAAAAAAAGGCAACATTCTGCCCGTGTGTATGTCGGTCTGTCCAACAGAAGCCAGCTATTCGGAGATCGCTGGAATAATCTTGCATGGTTAGTACAGCGGCTCTGACCGCTGTAGACAGTTTTTTTTCGCTTGGTTGTCAGAACAGAAGCCATTTAGGGCTCATGCACACAGGGTTTAAAAAAAAGGCTGTCAAAAAGCACCTCTACGTTAGCCTGTGTGTCCATGAGCTTATAGGTATATTACACGGGGAGTTTCCAGGCTGAAAAAAAACATCACCAGCACATTCAGGAGAAGAGCTTTTGGGCAGAAAAAAAAAAAAAAAAAAAAAAAAAAACACTTAATGTGCCTAAATGTTGTTAGACATGTTTAGCGCTTGAGCGTTCATTCATTCCAATGGGCAGAATAAATTAACATTCTGGAATTCATAAACACTAAAACAATTGACAAGACTAAACATGTGTGCAATGCAAAGCTTTAAGTTTGTTTTTAGGCTCTATGCACACTGGCTCTACAGAGTTTTGTGTTTTGCCTATATAGGCAGCTCAAGGTTATCCTATGCGTCCTTGCACATTAGGAGGCGTATTTTAAGCTCAGCATCTTTTTATCTTTTCGTATTTTAAGCTCAGCAGCGTTTCATTGGAGCTTTCTAGCAGAAAACGCTAAATGCTGCTAAATTCACCTAAACGGGGTACAAAAACACTGTAAACAAACATGTTTTTTTTTCTCTGCCCAGGGAACTGGCATTTTCTTCAAGCCTAGTGTGCATTGAGCCTTAAGCTGCTTTTTCCAGCCAGGCATAAAAGGCATTGAGAGAAATTCCAATGCCGTGCGCCCTTAAAGCAGAAACAAATTCATCAAAGTACATTTTTAAAAAGCTTCACCTTTGCCCTCCTAAACAGTGAATAAAAATCCAGACCTCCAACCAGAAGCCTCTATGGCATTTAATCGGCAGACATGCAGTGCACCCTCCACTCCCCGAGCTGGCTGGCAGAAGAACTATGCAAGCACTAGCCAGTTATTTATTGGAATGTTTTCTGCCTAAATGGCTCAGGAATACAGTAACTGAACTTGATACAAGCGTATCTTTCATCCAAGGTCTACATTTGATTACTTAAAAGTAGAACTGAAGATCCCCCCCACTGTGGATACAGTAAGACGCGGTTCACACAGGGGCAGTCTGTCAGGCGACTTAGCCGCCTGATAAGTTGCGCTCCAGTACAATGGAACCGTTCTAATAGGAGCGTCTCAAGTCGCTCTGACTTAGAAAAAAAGTTGGAGCGACTTCAGAGTGGTTTGCATTGACTTCTAGACAGAAGTCGTTTTGTAAGCCGCACTGAAGTCGTGCTGTATGGGGCGGCTTCAGAGTCGGGGGACTTTGAAGCCGCCCCTGTGTGAAGTGGTTCTAAGGGAGGGTTATAACTCCTCTCGGGTGTTTTTTTGCCATCTGTCCCATTGTGGAGAAAACCCTTCACTTCATGCCCCATTGCCTTAACAGATAGGTAGAGGAAATCCACACAAACTGAGGGAATCCCTGGTTGTCTCCAGGAATAGTGTCCCCATTGGAAGATTTTGCTTCTACTTTTGTTCTGGTGACACGCCAAAATGTGTTTATTTTTTACTTTCACTTTCAAATTTAATGGTAAACTGATCAAATAGAGAGGAAACTCCCTAACGCGGTACAGACACCAATAGAAACCTGACAGGTGTCCTAATTCCTCTGCACTCGGTTAAAAAAAAAAAAACAGTTCTTGTAACTACCGTTTATCTGTAAAAAAAAAGCAATCATCCTGTCTGCTAATATACAGGATTTCTATCATGCCAACAGTCTGCGCAGTGCTTTACAACGCGAGGCCAGACACTACAGTTTAGACCAGGGGTCTTCAAACTATGGCCCTCCAGTTGTTCAGGAACTACAGTTCCCATCATGCCTAGTCATGTCAGTGAATGTCAGAGTTTTAAAATGCCTCACGGGATGTGTAGTTCCGCAACAGCTGGAGGGCCGTAGTTTGAAGATCCCTGGTTTAGACAGAGAGGTCATGAATCTGCTGCATGAGGCATTTCCTCATCCCTTATTCCCCCAGCAATCATTCAACATTGTGCCACTGTTCAGACTGGGGCATTTTCTCATGCAGTTGCTGTCACACAGCATTGCATGGCAATGAAAATCACATTCTCTATAGGGTTTCATATTATTGCAGCACCTTTTTTCAAAAGGTTCAGGTACTACTTTGGTGGTTTCCATGAGATTTTGAACTCAGCTCTTTTTGCATTTTTTGGCAGTTTTGTGGATAAATCCATGACTAATGCATCAAATCCATGTATAGTCGCACCCCAAACACACACTGAAAAACACATGCTGCAGCAGCACTAGTATGAGACTAGCCAAAAGGAGAGAAGCTGCAGCTGGGATCTCGGTTAAGGCAGCAAAGAACTGCACATGCTCCAGGATTATTAAATGGAAAGCGGCTCTCCGTGGGGGTACTCGAGGAGGAGCTAGGATTGCTGCCGGGGGACCCCCAGAAAAGGAGGATCGGGGCCGATCTGTGCAAAGCCCTTGCACAGAGCAGCCAAGTACGACGTGTTTGTTATTTTAAAAAAAAACAAACCTTTACAATCACTTTAAAAATAAGTATTTTCTGCTAGAAAATTACTTAGGACCCCCAAACATTTTAATTTTATTTTTAGCAGAGACTCGAGAATAAAATGGCGGTCGTTGCAATATTTTTGGTTACACTGTATTCGCGCAGCGGTCTTTCAAACTCAATTTTTTTGGGGGGGAAAAAAAAAAAAAAAGAGTTCAATGAGTTAAACTAAACCGTAATCTTTATTCTAAGCAACCAAAATGTTATTTTTTTCCAGAATCTGGCAGCTCTAGCATTAAGGTAGAAAAAAAAAAAAACACAGTGACAAAACACAATGCAGCCAACAAGTAGCATGAATTTTCTTAAGTGGAGTAACCTCTAACTAGCATGCAAAAAGAACCGGGCGATTATTCGTCCGATAATCTCATTGTGTGTAACAGGCTCCAGAGCGTTTTGAGTAAAGCAGCCACCTGCCAAGCAAAAACAATACATAAAACATTGTCCCTGATCATTAAAAAACATACCTGGGCCAGTTTGAGCAATTGCTACAAACTAGCTGCAGTCCATATCATAAAATACCACTGGCACATTTATAGGCAATGATAATCAGCCAATACCTAGGTGAACCTATAACACAGGAGTACTCTGGGAGTAATTGTAACTGCCAGCCTTGCAATGTCTCATGGGAAATGGAGTTCCACAACAGCTGGAGGGCCCCAGGTTGCCTACCCCTGCTATAACAAATATGGGAGCAGCGACTGCCAACTTTGAGGGAAATAATCCCTGTCCTGGCTTTGGATCCTTCTTGAATCTCTAGCCTGGACCAAGAATGCATAAAAGTTCAGACTTCAATGTTTGCATGCTTTATTTAATTCATTAACCTAGGGGTGAAACCAGGGACAGAATAATAGACTTGCAGAGCCTTCACCTTAGAGTCAAGGATAGCAAAGACGACTTGTAAGGGTATTAAAAAGGTGGGCGATTTCATGTCAATGCGGGCATATATCAATTCCTTTGAGCTGAGCGCCAGCGCTGTACCTTCTCCCGAGCCAGCAGATTTTATCCACATCTTCTGGCAGTGTCAGTATTTTACAACATTTTTGGCAGGGGGAGATTCGAACATATGAGGGCATCACAGGGGGGTTGGTAGGCAGGGTTTCTTATGGGGCGGTAGGGTCCCACGCACGTGACTTTGAACTGGACCCTGAACGGTCCGCATGTATGAAAGGGGCCTAATTGTGAAAACTTTTGCTGCTTTTTATATAAAAATGTATTCTATTCCCCCAAGTTTGCCTATAACAAATGACCAGATCTTTGCAAGTCAAGTGAAAATTATGACCTATACCTGAAATAGGAAATCTCCCATGTTCCTGAAAGTTCTCTTTTTCAAAGAACTGTATGAAAAACCTGAAAGTCAAGACACAAAGGTTGTATATTCCAGTACGAAGAATGCAGTTTATCAAGTGAAGAAAAAACTACCTTCCTTTTCCAGTGAAGTTTTCATTAGCTATACTGATCCTACACTAGAGCTGAATGAACTATACAGGTATAGAGAATAGATTTTTACTTCCATTATTTGACCATATAGGACTGTTTAAGGTATAATAAAAAACAAGGTCAGTTTCCAGGCCTCAATCTTCAATCAGCCCCACCATTACAGAATCCAGGTGGTTCTTCTCCCTGCCAGCTTCTATCATGTTTGAATTTGGTGTCGCTTTTTGCAAAAAGTAGGCATTTACTATTTTCTTTTTGTAAAAGGTGGATTTCTCTCAACATTACAAAGGGCAGTAATCTAAAAAGACACCAAACAGGAATTCACTGGGCTGGCTGCATATATGCAAAGTGATGAAATCTGACAGGAAGCTACACAATCTTCCCATCGCCAACCCCTCCAAACAATGTCAATTATTACCCATTGAATCCTGATATTTACACAGTTCAGCTACATAGCACAACCAGTTGAATGACACAACTTTGTTACAATAGAGAAACAGAATGCAAAAACTCCCTATTGAGAAGCTGATTATGACAATGTTCATGACGGAGAAGTAGAATCAGACACGCTCCTCTCTTTGCACTCTCCGCAAGTCATCATTCAGAATAAAAATACAGCAAACCTAGTCCTACTCTTCCCCATTAAGAGTGCTGCTGTACAGGGAGGGGATTCAAATAGGCTGCAATCAAGTCAAACTCATGCACTTATAAATGAATGCACAAAATAATATTTTCATGACACATTAATGAAAAATCTGCACGCATGTGTGGGTGTGTATATATCTGCTAAGAAATTAGCTCTACGGCAGCAATTATCCCTATAAAACCTCGTTGTGAAAACATATACAGCCGTGATGAAGTTCTCAATCTCAAAGCAACTGAACTGCATTTGAGCAGCAGTTTGGTATAGGAACACAAGATGCGCATCTAAGAATTGGTGGGCTGCAATTTAAAAATCGAACTAAAGATATTACCACAACCCCAATTCCATAAAAATTGGGACGCTGTGCAAAATCGGCATAAAAACACAATACAATGATTTGGAAATCTCAAACCCATATTGTAGTCACAATAGAAAGCATATAAAATGTTTAAACTGAGAAAATGTACCTCTAACCCTTTCATGACTAAGCCGATTTGACATTTGGTGTTTACAAGTTAAAATCTGTATTTTTTGCTAGAAAATTACTTAGAACCCCCAAACATTATGTATATTTTTTTTAGCAGAGAATCTAGAGAATAAAATGGCGATTGTTGCAATATTTTATATCACACGGTATTTGTGCAGTGGTCTTTTAAACTCAACTTTTTAGGGAAAAAGACACTTTCATGAATTAAAAAAACAAACAAAAAAAAACAGTAAAGTTAGCCCAATTTTTCACTTGTGGAATGGCGACAAAAAGAAAAAAAAAAACAAAAAAAAAACAACAGTTACCAGGTTAGAGTTACAGAGGAGGTCTAGTGCTAGAATTATTGCTCTCGCCTTGACGATCGCAGCGATACCTCACATGTGTGATTTGAACACTGTTTACATATGCGGGCGCTCCGTATGCGGTTTCTTTGCTGCGGTACCAAGATGATGCCTGCAGCTGCGGGCATCATCCCAGTATAAACCCCCTAGAGCAGAGGCCACATACCTGTGTACACTTGGCGGCAAGGGGTTAAGAAAAAGTTAATTTGAAACTGATTGAATCAACATGTCTCAAAGTTAGGACAGGGCAACAAAAAGCTGGCAAAGTGGTACTAACAGGAAAGAGAGGGAAAAACAATTTGCAACAGGTCAGTTACATGATTCAGTATAAAAAGAGCATCTTGGAGAGTCAGAGGGGTCAATTTACTAAAACTGCACAGTTCAAAATCTGGTGCAGTTCTACACAGAAACCAATCAGCTGCCTTTTTTCTTTTCTTTTTTGGGCAAAGCTTAAATTGAACAAGCTGAAGTCAGAAGCTGACTGGCTACCATACACTGCTGTACCAGATTTTGAACTCTTTAATAAATCAACTCGAGTGTCTCAGAAGTAAAGATGGGCAGAGGTTCACTAATCTGAAAAGCTGCAGCTAAAAATAATTGTTAAACAGAAGAATGTTAAATGTAAAATTTACGAAGACTTTAAATTACATCATCTACAATACATAATAGCAAGATTCTGTGAATCAGCAGAAATCTGAGTGTGTAAGGGACAAAACTGAAGCACAATATTAGATGCCCATGATCTTCAGGCCCTCAGATGGCACTGCATTAATAACAGGCATGATTTGGTGACGGACATAACTGCATGGGCTCAGGAATACTTCCAAAAATCACTGTCTAAACAGTTTGCTGTGCCATCCAGAAATAGAAGTTAAAGCTCCCACATGCAAAGAAGCCGCCATATCTTAACATGATCCAGGAACGCTGCCGTTTTCTCTGTGCCAAAGCTCATTTAAAATGGTCTGCTGCAAAATGGAAAACCATTCTGTGGTCAAACAAAACTTGACATTCTTTTTTGGCAACCATGGGTGCCACTTCCTCCCGACTAAAGAGGAGGAGAGGGACTTTCCAGGTTATCAGCACTTCGTTTCAAAAATCCTGCATCTCTGAAGGTATGGGGGTGCATTAGTGCGTACAGAATGGGCAGCTTTCACATCTGGAAAAGCATCATTATTGAAAGCTATATCCAGGTTTTAGAGCAGCATAAGCTCCTATCCAGACATCTTTTTCAGGGAAGGCCTTGCATATTTCAGCAGGATAATGCTAAACTGCATACTGTATCGATGACAACAGCATTGCTTCGTAGTATTAGCGTCCGGCTGCTTAACTGGCATGCTTGCAGTCCAGACCTTTCACCAATCAAAAATATTTGGCGTATCTTCAAACTAAAAATATGACAAAGACGACACAGGACAGAACAGTTGAGCAGTTAGAATCAATATGGATTTGATTTTAATCAAGTCGATTTAAATAACTAGTAAAAAGTCTTGATTTAATTTTTAAAGAGCAACTTTCATCTCTGTCCCACAGCAGCTCCTCCTCCTCTGGCCCGCTGTTCACTCACCGACCATCCCATTCACTTTAAAAGGGGATGGCTGGTGATGCGGCAGTGACACAAGGTGAGGGTCGTGGTGGGAGCTGGCGAGTGGATGCCCGCTAACAGGCGCTGCCATGATGGATCTCCAATGACAGGTGCTCGTCAAACGTAAGGACTTATTCTTGTTGGTAGTTAGAACCTTTAATATTTGCAAACAAAATTAAGGTTTCCCCATTTAGAAAAATAAGCTGTCGGGTTAGTAAAACAGAGATATCAGAACAGATTCAATCATACAGTTGGTAGTGAGTGTATAGATTTGCAAAACAATGGGATAAAGGAAATATTCATGAACTTTGTTTTCTCTCTCATGGTTACTGTGAGAATGCATTAATGCAGTGCATGTTATCTCAGCTTGCAGAGCTTAGATTCATTGAATGAGTTTACCAAAAATTTAAATATTGCAGAATATACAGCCTCATGCTACATAACTAAGCTCCATTTCATGCTGAATAAACCAACTTACTAATGTATCTTAAAAAAAAAAAAAAAAAAAACAACACTATTTAGATTTTTGCTCCAAAAGGCATTTTATTAAAATAAATGTGATAATCCGAAAAAAATAAAAAATCTGGGTTTAAATAAAAATAAATCTGATTTTTTTTTTTTTAAATCATTGATTTTTATCCACCCTGGTTAAGATTTTATCTTAAGCAAAAATGAGACCCCATTCCTCTCCCAAAACTCCAGCAACCGGTCTCCTCAGTTCCCAGACATTTACAAGGGGATGCTACACCATGGTAAACATGGCCATGTACCAACTTCTTTGAGACGTGTTTGCTGCCACCATCTTTCCTATTTTCTAACGTGAAATAAAATATGGGTTTAGGAGATCTTAAAAATTATAGCATTCTTTTTTTATGTAGATTTTATACAGCATCCCAACTTTTTTGGAATTGGGGTTGCATTTTCTCATGGCCCGGGGGCCAGTCTTCAGACATCTTCATTTGTCAGCACAGGATGATGTAGCTCCTGCACAGGAGTCTGTCATCCCAGCACACAGGGACCATGCTGGTGCTGTAAGCCAACCTGCACATGCAGCCGGACACTGCGATCAGGCAAGTAGGTGTATTTCATCATAGAAGAGACATTATGGGGTTTATTTACTAAAGCTAGAGAGTGCAAAAAAAGTCACAATTCTGCACAGAACCAGCTTGTTGTGATGTGATTGCAGCTATAGGTGCAAAACCATTTTTTGGTTAAACTTTAGCTTTAACAAATTAATAATAACGCCATTATACTGTGGCAAAGTGTCTCATGTGCCGGATCACGTACTAGGTATGTGATCCAGCAGTTCCAGGTAGGGGGCGCCCACGCTGGCTGTGCTTAGACACAGCAAAAGCTGATCAGCGGATTCTGGCCAATGGATAACCACCAGCACCCACTGATCACTGAGGAGGAAAACACAGAGCACAGAGCTCTGTCTTGTCAGTGGGGATGCAGCAGTTTTTGTTTCCCTGCAAAGCAGAAAAAGAAAAACCGGAACGTGCCTTAGTACAAGGGTGTCCAAACTTTTTTCAAAGAGGGCCAGATTTGATGAAGTGAACATGCGTGAGGGCCGACCATTTTGCCTGACATTCTTTTAATCATTAAAATTCGGTCAATATGTTTGACCGAGCACCGATACACTGCCCAACAAGAATTCTCTTGCCTTTGTGGCTGTGTGTGGTGAAGAGATGAGCTCAGGCGTGTTATTTGGAGATAGAGATAATTTAAATAAATATAATCTCTATCTTTTGTGGCCCCCAAAGAATCCCAGAGCAACGCTCAGGACTAAGGATGAGCTTGGGCATGTTATTTGAAAATACCGTATTTATTGGCGTATAACACGCACAGGTGTATAACATGCATCTTCACTTTAAGAGGGAAGTTTCAAGAAAAAAAAAAAAAAAAAAAAAAAAAAAAAACTTAAAATTTTAAATAAAGAACCGTGAAGCAAAATAAGGGTCATCAATGCAGCCTCACCACTGCCACAAATGCAGCCTCACCACTGCCACAAATGCAGCCTCACCACTGCCACAAATGCAGCCTCACCACTGCCACAAATGCAGCCTCACCACTGCCACAAATGCAGCCTCACCACTGCCACAAATGCAGCCTCACCACTGTTTAATACAAAGTTCCGCCTCCTATGATAGACAGAACACAACAGTCTTCCAATCTTATTGGACCTGCGGCGTGTCCCATAAAATTGCGGGGGGGGGGAGTTTAGGAGGTGAACTTCTGGCGCCGCGGAGCCAGAGGAGGAAGTAGGGAGCTTGGTGCCCTTAAAAACCGGGTACCCGATTCCCCCCCCCCACAAAAAACGACATGCCAAATGTGGAATGTCAGGGGGTCACCTTCACTTAAAGCGGAAGTTCCATTTTTGGGTGGAACTCCGCTTTAAATGTATAAAATTTGTTTTCATTTTTTTATTGGATGTTTAATAGAAAAATTATTGTTTTCAAATTTTTGGTCTTTTTTCATTTATAGCGTAAAAATTAAAAAACCTAGTGGTAATCAAATACCATCAAGAGAAAGTCCTATTTGTGGGGAAAAAAAAATCCTATAGATTTAACTTATATTACAGTGATGCTTAGATGCACAAGTGTCAGTTAAAGTAACGCAGTGCCAAAAAGCAAACAATGGTCTGGTCATGAAGGGGGGGGGGGGGGGGGTGTGTACATCTTCCGGAAGTCAAGTGGTTAAAGAACAGACTATTACTTTACCAATGGAACTACTTTAAAGTCACTTTTTTCCCTAATGAATGCAAGCTTTTTTATGATTGGATAAGGTGGAGACCACAATGTCACTATCCCCCCACTCCATCTCGCTCAATCACAGAAAACGTTGTATTAATTGAAAAAGAATAAAAAAAACAAGGTCTTATATGAGGAGTGTCAGTACCGAGCGAGCAAGCACGTTTTCTTTGTAGGGGGGAAGTAGTGCTACTACAGTGGTAGCCGCAATGTGGCCTATCTACAATAGTGATTTTCAGCTTCACCAGCAGCCCATCAGGTATGAAATATGCATACTTAATGTAGTGGCAAGCAGGATAAATCTAAGTATGCAACACAGTTCTTTCCTGGAGTTCAGCGATACCCACTTGTCATCCTGCACTGTGTATAAACTAGAATGGGATTGTAACCCTTCCTTCTGCTGCCACCGATGAATGTCAACAACAGCAGGTGGTTTTATACAGTCCCGACTGCTACATAAATGTGACAAACCAACTTTCATGCACTCCTGATACAGTTGCCCAAACCCCCCAACCCACCACACGTTTCTCAGGCTTCGCACTCACATCTGTTAACCAGGACTGGCATAGTAGGTAGGGCTGGGGAAAAAAAATCAATTTGAATTTTGAATAGAGTTGAGAGGTCAAATTTATTCAAATTTTCAGCAAATCGTTCTTTTTTTCTGGTTTCTTTTTTCCCACCAGGACCGGCGCCGACACCGCGCCGATCCTTAGGAGCTGCGGGCAGGAGTTTTTAGGTGAGGCCGGACACCGCGGAGTAGGCCGAAGCCACGGCCTCGCCTAAAAACTCCTGCCCGCAGCTACTCAGGACCGGCGCGGTGTCCAAAAAAAAAAAAAAAAAAAAAAAAAAAAAAAAAAAACACACCTCGATTCGAATCGTAAATCGAATTAAAAAGAAAAAAAAAAAAACACACTTTTTTTTTGGAGAAAATCGACCAGCTCTAATAGTAGGTATCACTCAGCAGAGGGGAGGGAGACCAGTGAACTTCCGCTTACTGATCTCACCTACCTAGTAAGAACCCAGAACTGAAGTGCATTACATCACTTCTGGGTTGCAATTTTGACATTTTCCACATACATGTTAACTACTTCAGACCTGCTTTGCCGGGAGTACGTCTATTGACGTCCTCCCGTGCCCGAGCGGCCTGCACGACGGGCTCTGTGATCAGCGAGTCTATGATCCCGACCCCTTACCACGTGATCAGCTGTCAGCCAATGACAGCTTATCATCTGATGTCAACAGAGCCGGTAATCGGGTATCTTTTCTCCTCGCACTGGCAGCGTGAGGAGAAAAAAAAAAACCCGATTACTGGCGGCTGTGAGAGGGACATTGGTCCCAATCACGGCGAGCTGTAGCCAGATCCTCAGTGCCCACTGCCATTGCCACCTAGCAATAGGCAACAGTGCCGCCTACCAGTACCTCAACAACAGTGCTGCACATCAGCGCCGCCTTATCTGTCCCCATCAGCGCCGCCTTATCTGTCCCCATCAGCGCCGCCTTATCTGTCCCCATCAGCGCCGCCTTATCTGTCCCCATCAGCGCCGCCTTATCTGTCCCCATCAGCGCCGCCTTATCTGTCCCCATCAGCGCCGCCTTATCTGTCCCCATCAGCGCCTATCAATGAAGAAGAAAAATTACCTGTTTGCAAAATTTTATAATAAACTATTAAACATGATTTTTTAAATTTTCCATCTTTTGTTTGTTAAGCAAAAAAAAAAAAAAAAAAACCCCAGCTGTGATTCAATACCACCAAAAGAAAGCTCTTTTTGTAGGAAAAAAATGATAAAAATTTAATTTGGGTACAGTGTTGTATGACCGCGCAATTGTCATTCAAAGTGCATCAGCGCTGAAAGCTGAAAATTGGTCTGGGCAGGAGGGGGGTTTAAGTGCCCAGTAAGCAAGTGGTTAATATCAACTTTTTATGATAGAAAATTGCTTAGAAACCCCAAACATACACTGATCAGACATAACTATCTTATTTTAACCACTTAAGGACCAGCCTCGTTTTGGATTTTAGGTGTTTACATGTTTAAAACAGGTTTTTTTGCTAGAAAATTACTTAGAACCCCCAAACATTATATATGGTTTTTTTTCTAACACCCTAGAGAATAAAATGGCGGTCATTGCAATACTTTTTTTTGCACCGTGTATTTGCGCAGCGGTCTTATAAACGCACTTTTTTTGGAAAAAATTCACTTTTTCGAATAAAAAAATAAGACAACAGTAAAGTTAGCCCAATTTTTTTTAATATTGTGAAATATAATGTTACGCCAAGTAAATTGATACCCAACATGTCACGCTTCAAAATTGCGCCCGCTCGTGGAATAGCGTCGAACTTTTACCCTTAAAAATCTCCATAGGCGACGTTTAAAAAATTCTACAGGTTGCATGTTTTGCGTTACAGAGGAGGTCTAGGGCTAGAATTATTGCTCTCGCTCTACCGGTCGCGGCGATACCTCACATGTGTGGTTTGACCACCGTTTTCATATGCGGGCGCTACTCACGTATGCGTTCGCTTCTGCGCACGAGCTCGTCGGGACAGGGCGCTTTAAAACATTTTTTTTTTTTTATTTATTTTACTTTATTTTATTTATTTTTTCACTGTTTTTAAAAAAAAAGAAAATTTGGATCACTTTTATTCCTATTACAAGGAATGTAAACATCCCTTGTAATAGAAAAAAACATGACAGGTCCTCTTAAATATGAGATCTGGGGTCAAAAAGTCCTCAGATCTCATATTTACACTAGAATGCAAAAAAAAAAAAAAAAAAGTCGTTTAAAAAAAATGACACAGAAAATTGTGCCTTTAAGAGAAGTGGGCGGAGCCGTCATAATGACGTCGCTCCGGCCGTCACATGGTATAGAGACGGGTGGGGGCCATCTTGGCCTCACTCGTCTCAGTACCTCAGCGGTGACAGGTCCCGATCTCCTCCGCCGCTAGCGAAGGCTCCGGTAAGCGGCGGAGGGCGCGGGAGAGCGGCGGGAGGGGGGGTGGCACCTCTCCCGCCGCCGATAACGGTGATCTCGCGGCGAACCCGCCGCAGAGACCACTGTTATCGTGTACAGAACCGCTCGCTGTAAAGATGGATACCTCGGTTGTGGCAGCAGCTGCTGCCGTTACCGAGATATCCATCTTCAAAAAAATGACGTACATATACAGTGAGCGGTCGTCAAGTGGTTAACATAGGTGCAAAACCTGAAAGATAATAGAAAAAGTAGAAAAGGGGTTAAACCAGGGGTCTCAAACTAGTGGCCCTCCAGCTGTTGTGAAACTACAAGTCCCATGAGATATTGCAAGGCTGACTGTTACAAGCATGACTCCCACAGGCAGAGGCATGATGGGACGTGTAGTTTTGCAACAGCTGGAGGGCCGCCAGTGTGAGACCCCTGGGTTAAACCATATATAACAAGATGCCAAATGAACCCATGACTTTCCTACGCTGTGGTAGCTGTGCCTGTCTCTCACAGCACAGACAAGTCATGATCCTGGTGCGGACAAATGTCAGCTCTAAAAGGGGACAGAGCATTTAAACATGGGGTTTTCCCCAACATGCTGTTATAGTTACTGCTGGTGGGGAGGCATGCCCTGAAATGCCTGGGACCATCAGCATTGACATACATACACGGGCTTCTGGCAATCAAGGAAAGGATGTCTAAGTGGTGCAAGAGGACCTTGCCCCAACACTGGAATCCTGGACAGCAAAAAGATTTGCAGAGCACTACATACAGGTTTTCCAGAGAAGGAGAAATTAAAAAAAATTAAGCAGAACTTTTATAAAATGTTTGTCTTGCCATTCCGTTTTATCACTGCCCTACTGTGCGACGGAATTAATCAATATTTTCTTGTGTATTGAGTCAGCATGGTTTCTGTACTCAACACCCAACTCCCTGTACAAGACTCACCAACCATCTTGAGCAAAAGAAGAAAATTCAATATTGTGAAAAAAGGCAAAAGGAATGCGTTACATATTGTAAAGGATAAGTTTACCTTTGTAACATGTTCCACCCATATTTAGGGTGGAACATGTAACATATTCCAGCTCACGCCTCTTCCCCTTTCCCTGTGACAGCGTGCGGCGGGATCTTCTCTCCGTACCCGCTGTCAGAATATAAAAACAGGGTGGGGCTCTGCCCATACGGACGCTTCATTCACAGAGTTCTGTGAATATATTAAAGAGGAACTGCAGCTCACATAAATTTGTAATAAAAACCATCTATGCCATTCTGAAGCTTGCCTCCAACCACTTTGAAAATTATTTTATTTATACTGTGATTCTGTACTTGCCAAATATGCTGCAGAAATCTCCCTCCACCAAGTCTGACTGCAACCATTTTAACTGCGGCAGCTGAAGCTGTTCACTTCCTGGATTTACACAGAGGCACACCTCCAGCTCTGCAGCTCTCATTGGCCCCCCTAAGACTCATCCCCCCTCCCTTCCTGGCAAACTCTCAGAGTGAGAGAGCTGTACATGATGTCATTAGCCTAGCCTTAGGCTAATGACCAGACAAGAAACAGGAAGTGGGCTGTATAAGGTATTTACTGGCCGAAAAAAAAATGTTTTACTATCCAAAGTTAGAAAAAGGGCAGAAGATTTAATAGCTGGAAAGTTGAAAAAAAAATTACTGAAGGTCCACTTTAACTAAAAGTACCATCAGTCTTTGCAGTAGACGGCTTTTAGGTCGGGTAGCCCATTGATTCTTCCTGCCATTATAGGAGACAGTGCAGACAGTGTACTGAGAGTCTGCAGGATCCTAGCAATGAACCCGTAATCTGCTGATCAAGGGTGCAATTCTTTACAGGCTGCAGTGTAAAAAATAAATAAATGCACATTTCTACCTGCAGAAACATGTGTGTGTATTAGAGATATATATATATCTATATATATATATATCTATATATATATATATATATATATATATATATATATATATATATCTATATCTATATATCTATATCTATATCTATATATCTATATCTATATCTATATCTATATCTATATCTATATCTATATCTATATCTATCTACTTTAAAGCAACCCTATCATGTCATGAGAGAGGAAAATAGAAAGAGAAAACAAGGGGCACTTTGGGGGAGGGGAAAGGACTTGTGTGTGATGGCTTTAGTCTTCATACAGACCTACTGCTGCTACTTGACACTTTTTAGGAGTGCCTTCCGTTGGGTGCTGTGGTTTCTCACACTGGTTAGGTCATGACTGTGTTCTGTAGTAAAGTAGTGGCAGGCAGAAGGAAACACAGTGCCCTGCAGGGTGATATATAGCAGAGGCAGCCACAGCTCCTGAATAGAACCAAGACTGGAGTTGTCACCCAACAGTCAGGTCTTCAAAATCTTTTTTTCACAGCATGCTTCAGGTCTTGTTTTTTGAATCCTAGTGGCAGGATTGCTTTAAAACGTTATAAAAGGTTCCTTTACAGGGATGGTAAAGAGAAAGTAAAATCTAGAAGCTGTGCCCAAAGGGCAAGCAGAGGGTAAAAGGACTAGATAACAGTATTTCCTGTCATCTACCTGCAGCTGATATTTTCCCCATTACTGACTAACCATGCCTTGCTCTGCATGGTCTCTGTATGCAGGCGTCCATCTTGGTAAAGGCAGGGCTTTGCATCCACATGTCAGAGCCTTCAGCAATGAGAACAATGAGCAACAGTAATAAAATCATCAAATCTCCCGAAACTAGCAGTCAGATGCAACAGTGCCTTAGACTCACACGGCAGATATACAGCTGTGTGGCTGTAGGCATGCAAGGGCCTAGGTACACTCATACCAGGAAGAGCACTGCTATTTTTTAACCACTTCAGCCCCGGAAGGATTTACCCCCTTCCTGACCAGAGCACTTTATGGGATTCGGCACTGCGTCGCTTTAACTGACAATTGCGCCGTCGTGCAACATGGCTCCGAAACAAAACTGACGTCCTTTTTTTCCCCACAAATAGATTTTTCTTTTGGTGGTATTTGATCACCTCTGCGATTTTTATTTTTTGCGCTATAAACAAAATAAGAGCATCAATTTTCAAAAAAAAGGCATTATTTTTTACTTTTTGCTATAATAAATATCCCCAAAAAATATATTAAAAAACATTATTTTTCCTCAGTTTAGGCCGATACGTATTCTTCTACATATTTTTGGTAAGAAAAAAAAAAAAAAAAAAAAAAATAAATCGCAATAAGCATTTATTGGTTTGCGCAAAAGTTATAGCATTTACAAAATAGGAGATAGTTTTATGGCATTTTTATTAATTTTTTTTTTTTTTACTAGTTTTGGCGGCGATCAGCGATTTTTATTGTGACTGCAACATTATGGAGGACACATCGGACATTTTTGACACATTTTTGGGACCATTGTCATTTATACAGCAATCAGTGCTATAAAAATGCATTGATTCCTGTGTAAAATGACACTGGCAGTGAAGGGGTTAACCACTAGGGAGCGGGGAGGAGTTAAGTGTGTCCTAGGGGAGTGATTCTAACCGTCAGGGGGATGGGCTGGTGTGTGACATCACTTATCTCTGCTCCCGATGACAGGGAGCAGAGATCCAGTGACACTGTCACTAGGCAGAACAGGGAGATGCTGTTTACAAGGGCATCTCCCCGTTCATCCTCTCCGTGAGGCGATCGCGGGTATGCCCGCGGCGATTGAGTCCGCAGGACCTGCGACGCAACTCACGGAGATCGCGGCAGGCGCGTGCACACGGCGGCAAATTCATATTCGTATGGGTACGTTACTTTGCGCAGCCGTGCCATTCTGCCGTCGTAAATGTACAGGAGCCGGTCGGGAACCGGTTAAGAAAGAATTCCAAATTTCCCTAGTAAAGCGGTAGTAATGTCCGCTTTGTGATTTTTTTTTTTTTTTACCTACAGGTAAGCCTATAAGAAGTCTTACCTGTAGGTAAAATTAATACCTCCTAACCGTTCACCATTTAGGAGACATTCACCCTGCATGCAGCCAGTGACATCACCGACGCATGCGCACTGAAGATCCGGCATACCGTACCAGAGCTTTGTCCTGGAGCCGAGGTCCATGCGTGGGAGTGACATTATAGTGGCTCCAGCCACTCATACAACCGGGGCCGGTAAAACCAGAAGACAGACTGGGAGGAGAAGATGGAAGCACTCAGCACACCGCTGGAGTGCTTTGTTCTACGCTAAGTATTTGCGACGCCTAGCACATTGTGCAGTTGCCTTACAGGTTTTTTTTTTAAACTGCCACTATTTACTACTACCGCTTTAAAGTGAGCTCAAAGTAAAGAGTTTCTATTTCAAACATGAAAAAGCAATGCAAAACATAAGACCACAAGATGCAACTTTAAATATTTGAATTCAGGTTTACCCACTTGCCGACCGCTGCACGCCAATTTTTGTCGTCAGAATGGCACGGGCAGGCAAAAGGGTGTACCTGTACGTTCCTTTTGAATTTGCCGCCTAGCGGGCGCACACCACGGCAGCGTGCCTGCGGGTCCCGCAAACTCGATGTTTGCCGGCAGCCCGCGATTGCGGCGAGGAGAGGCAGAACGGGGAGATGCCAATGTAAACAAGGCATTTCCCTGTTATGTCTAGCAACATGACAGGGATCTTCTGCTCCCAGTGATCGGGAGCAGTGATCTCTGTCATGTTGTAGTGAGCCCATCCCCCCCCCCCCACAGTTAGAACACATCCAGGGAACACACTTAACCCCTTGAACGCCCTAGTGTTTAACCCCTTCTCTGCCAGTGTCATTTATACAGTAATTAGTGGCTATTTGTAGCTCTGATTGCTGTAGAAATAACAATGGTCCCAAAATAGTGTCAAAAGTGTGAAAAAAATTTAAAAATCGCAGATCGCTGCCATCACTAGTAAAAAAAATAAATAATAAAAATGCTATAAATTATCCCGTTTTGTAGATGCTATAACTTTTGCGCAAAACAATCAATATGCACTTATTGCGATTTTTTTTATGTAGAATACTGGACATTTATCAATTTTGATGCACTTAAAGTCAATGCTAAACAGAAGTAGTAGAACAGATTCAACACAAGACTAATACATTTGTCCCTCTACTGCTCTAAAGTAGTACTACGACAGAGAAAAATCTGCCCATGACTATGTGTGCATGCGTTTAGAGTGTAAATTTGTTTGATTTAACCCAGGGCTTGACAAATTTGCTTGGAATCTAGGAGCCAGCTAAAAAAGTTAGGAGCCAGGTTTTTTTAAACGACCGACAAAGCTTTATTTTCAATATAAAAAATAACTAATCTTAAATTTACACAGAAAAAGACCGCCCCGCTAGAGGCCCGAATAGCGTCACTAAAACTATGGTAAAGCAGCGCTAAAAATAGCGCCGCTTTACCGCCAACGCCCCCCGCGGCTCGGTGTGAAAGGGCTCTAAGGGTCCGATCAGGTCCACCTGAAAAACAGACAGGTGAACCTGATCAGACAGCCCGTGTGAAAGGGGCCAAGCAGGGAGATAACAAATAAATTAATTTTAATTAGGAAAAAAATAAACAGTTTTTATATAAATATAAATAAATAAAATCTACTTTATGGCTAAACCCATATCTGTCACAATTTAACAAACTCACAGACCCACGGGCATGGACCAAATTTGGAATTAAATTGATCTCACAAATTGTATCACAGTCTTCTCTGCTCACATTCCCCCAGCTCTCCTCACTATATAATTTACCGAAACACTATCAGTTCCGTTATTTCCAACTAGCACATGCATTCTCGGCCCAATTCCCACACTCTTCTTGTATCCTGATCCAATCCGAGCTGGAGAAGATGCTTAAGTCGGGTTGCGCTGAGAAACCTACCTCACGCATTTACGCACATCTGATCTTTGTATCTTTACCACCCCTGGACAAACTCTGGTCCCGTTGGCAGCGTGACATTCCGGTGCTAGACAATGATGACTGGGATGACGTCTGGGATTTCCCTTTCAGATCACTGGTTTCCATGCGAGACAAATTAGTACAATTCAAAATTGTACATCGGGCGTACTTTACCCCACACAGGCTACATATGATGAACCCTAACATTACCTCTGATTGTTGGAGATGTGGAATCTCACCAGGAGACTTCTCACACATCTTCTGGCACTGTCCGGGGGCTCAGCAGTACTGGAAGGAGGTGCTTAGTGTAACGAATAAGGTCGCCTCCACTAACTTACCAATGTCAATGGAAATATGTATACTAGGATTAATAGAAAATGTTGTCCCACAAATAGCCAAACGCACTATGATTGGGCTTCTGTTATTCTATGCTAGAAAAAATATTGCAATACAGTGGAAAAAACCTAACCCCCCTTCCGGTAAACAGTGGAAGGACCTGGTCAACAGTAGCCTTCCACTGTACAAGGACACATAGGCAAATAGAGGTTGCCCCTTGAAATTTGACAAGGTCTGGAGTAAATGGTTGAAAACAATGCAAATTGCACAGTGATACATTGCTCGAACAGGACCCAGGTTTTGCTGAATAAATAAAGATGCTTCTAATGTAGTCTTCACAATGGCTATTTTAGGCCCCTAGCACCTATTGGACTCAAATGTATAACACTCCCGGAGGAGGACTGATTAATGAATATTAACATGTGATATGTCTGGGAAATCTCACTGATAGCCACATTTATAATACTGTCGTGGTATAGATGACCTGTATGCAACCAAGTGTTTATGTACTGTTTGTTTAAAAAATTGCAATAAAAAGAAATTTAAAAAAAAAAAAAATAAATAAAATCTATTACGAAAAAAAAAAAAAAAGGCTATCCCCACATTCACTTCCTTCTCTTCTCCACTTTGGGAAGGAGATGGGCAGTGAAAACAGGCAGGTATTTCGCATTAGCATTGCATTAGCATTGCTGGTTGCAATACCAACGGCCACCACAAGATGGCGCCAGATTTCAGAAGGACTCCAGAACTACCGAAGAAGGCCGCAAAGCCGGGGCCTCAATTACCGGCCGGCGCGGCCCGACGCGATCGCACGGGGGGGGGGGGGGGTCTATGTCCGCACAGAGACAGGACACCCCCAGCTGTGCTGCCCCAGGCGCCAGGTCGCTAATTCTAGTCGCAAATGCGACCTGGCGCCCGGGTTTTGTCGAGCCCTGATTTAACCACTTCACGCCCTGCGGCCGTCAAATGACGGCTAGGCGGCGCGGCTCTCGTTCTGGGAGGCCGTCATATGATGTCCACCCAGAATGTCTGTTCTCGCGCATCCTTGGGGGCACATATTGCCGCGATCGGTGGTGCGGTGTGTCAGTCAGACACACCGATCTCGGTAAAGAGCCTCTAACGGAGGCTCTTTACCACGTGATCAGCCGTGTCCAATCACGGCTGATCATGAAGTAAACAGGTAGAGCCGTTGATCGGCTTTTCCTCACAGGCCCCCTCAGATGCCCACCCAGGACCACCAGGGATTGGCACCACCCTGGACCACCAGGTATGCCACCCTAGACCACCAGGCAGCTGCCAATCAGTGCCCATCCCCAATGCCTGCCAGTGCCATCAGTGTCTCCTATCAATACCACCCATGAGTGCCCATCAGTGCCGCCTATCAAAGCCCATCAGTGCTGCATATCAGTGCCACCCATCAGTGCCTCCTTATCAGTGCCCATCAGCGAAAGAGAAAACTTATTTGCAAAATTTTATAAATGAAACAAAGAGAAAAAAAAATTTTTATTTCAAAATTTTAGGTTTGTTTAGCAAAAAATAAAAAAAAAAGGCAGAGGTGTTCAAATAAAAAAAGAAAGCTCTATTTGCGGAAACAAAATGATAAAAATTCTGTTTGGGTACAGTGTAGCATGACCGCGCAATTGTCATTTAAACAGCGACAGCGCTGAAAGATGAAAATTGGCCTGGGCAGGAAGGGGATGTAAGTGCCTGGTATTGAGGTGGTTAACCACTTGCCAACTGGCGCACACAGATGTATGTCAGCAGAATGGCACAGGCAGGCAAATGGGCGTACAGGTACGTGCCTTTAAATTTGCTGCCTTTCGTGCGCGCACGCCGCGGGATCGTGCCCGTGGGTCCCGGGAAGTCTATGTTCATTTCCCCGTTTATTTTATGCATTTCCCCTTTCTGCCTTGTGTCGTGACAGAGATCTACTGCTCATCGGGAGCAGTGATCGCTGTCATGTCCTAGGTAGCCCCTCCCCCCACCGTTAGAATCACTCCCTAGGACACACGTAACCCCTTAAACGCCCCCTAGTGGTTAACCCCTTCCCTGCCAGTGTCATTTACACAGTAATCAGTGCATTTTTATAGCACTGATCGCTGTATAAATGAAAACTGTCCCAAAATAGTGTCAAAAGTGTCCGCCATAATGTCGCAGTCATGATAAAAATCGCAGATCGCCGCTATTACTAAAAAAAAAAAAAAGGATAATAAAAATGCCATAAAACTATCCCCTATTTTTTAGATGCGATAACTTTTGCGCAAACCAATCAATAGACGCTTATTGCGATTTTTTTCCAAAAATATGTATTAGAATACGTATCGTCCTACACTGAAGAAAAAAAATAGTTTTTTTATAGGTTTTTGGGGGATATTTATTACAGCAAAAAGTAAAAAAAATATTGCTTTTTTTTTTTTAAATTCTCACTCTTTTTTTGTTTATAAAAATAAAAACCGCAGAGGTGATAAATTACCACCAAAAGAAAGCTCTATTTGTGGGGGGGGGGGGGGGGACGTCAATTTTGTTCGGGTACAACGTCGTGCGAGCGTCAGTTAAAACGACGCAGTGCCGAATCTCAAAAAGTGCTCTGGTCAGGAAGGGGGTAAATTCTTCCGAAGCTCAAGTGGTTAAAGTGCTAAATCTGTTGCAGACATTTGCGAAAATAGTCTCAGCTTGCTACCCAGAATTACAGGCTCAGGCCACGTTCACAACACAGAACACATAATACCTGCGGCGCTGCCATGAGGTGTTGAAACCAGGGTGGATTTGATTTAAGTTATAATTTTTAAAGAGCAACTGTCATCTCTGTCCCGCAGCAGCTCCTCTGACCCGCAGAACGCATGTTTGGCAGAACGCATGTTTTAAACGTGGGTTACTATATGTCAAGTTAAATCGTTCAGGAGAGGTTGTTAAAACGTCCGTGTACATGAAGCCTTAGAATAATAAGCTGTCAGATTAGTAAAACAGCGATATCAGAACCGATTCAATCATACAGTTTGTAGTGTACATATATTTGCAAAACAATGGGATAAATGAATATTCCTGAACTGTTTTATTTCATAGTTACTGTGAAATTGTGTGAATGCATTAATGCAGTGCATGCTCTCTCAGCTTTCAGAGCTTGGATTCAATGAATGAGTTTACCAAAAATGTAAATATTACAGAATATACAGCCTCATGCTACATAACCAAGCTCCATTTTCATGCTGAAAAAACTAAATTATTATTGTATCTTTAGATGCTCCAAAAGCATTTTGATAAAATAAAAAAAAATATTATATTATAATAATAATAATAATAATAATAATAAAAAAAAAAAAAACACATTTTTTGGATTTTTTTTTAAACCATTGATTTATATCCACTCTGGTTGAAACGCACTGCATTGCACTGCATTACTGCATTGTAATGCTTGAAAGTTTTTCCTTTTAATAAAAAGTTTTAAACGGTTTACATTTGCACTAAAATTACCCCTGCAGTCAAGAGTCCACACTAAAATAAAAACCCTATTCAGATGGTGCAAATTGAATATCTGTAGGCCTTGATCAGCCACTAAGTTTTTATACTAATTGATGACCAAATGCTATATAAGCCCCCGTTCACACCGATGCGACTTGCAATTTACAAAAAGCACCTGAAGTTGCAACTAATGTCTTTCTTTGGCACCGTCTTATTGGGTGCCATTTGAAGTAGCGCAATTTGAAAATATTGTTCCTGCACTATTTTTAACTACTTCATGTGCAACTTGCATTGCCAGCTCTTCATCTGCGGCTTGCCGACATCTGTGCGATTTCATGCAATCGCATTGTCCTGCGGATTTGAAATCAAGCTGAAGTAGCGCAATTTCAAAGCCACATTCAGTGCGAACAGGGGGCTTAAGTGGGCAAATATGGGACATTGGTGGTCAACTTGGCACTTTTAGAGAACTGCACAATGGCAGCTATTTAATGTTTTGAGGTGCATTGCATCAAGTTAGGCAGTTGGCCTATAATGCACTAAGGCCTGAACAATTTGCTCCTGTTCCATTATTTACAGCATACTACAATGTGAAATAAAATCAGCTTCATCATTGGTGTCAATTAATGCAACCGTAGCCCCCCAGCATTTATGTCTGTGGGTGCAGCAAGAAAACCCCAGCACTGGTGTCCATGGATTCAGTAACACCCAGCACTGGCATTAGTGACTGTAAGAACACCCTTTATTGTTGTCAGTGACCACAACATATTGCATTTGGTGTCCATGAATGCAACAACCCACAGCATTGGTGGATGCAATAGTAACCCCCAACACAGATTTCAAAGAACGTAGTAACCCCCAGCTTTGGCATCATACAATTTCCCCCCATCCACGCACACTCTGCTTCCCCTCCAAAATTGGCAGTCAGTGTTGGTGCGGTCAGCAGCCCCCACCCACCCACTCCTTCACAGGTAGCCAATGGCAGGCAGTAGTAGTTTTTTTTTTTTTTTTTTTTTAATAGGAGCAATATCTAAATCCCCCCACTTGGCAGTCTGTAGTTGTCTTATATATATATACTGTGCCTCCACCTCCCCAGGGGGTCAGTGGCAGTGATTTTTCAAACAATCCCTCATTGGTGGTCAGCGGTTACTTACACTTATATTGCACTCCCACGCCTCTCTATTCTCCATCCCGCCAGGACTATACTTGAACAGGTTGAGTGAAAATTTACTCTGCTTGACAGTACCAGCTTGGTTTTGGTGTCAGGTGCTGGAACAGGGAAAGCATTTAAAGCACATGGCACCCCGCTGACACTCTAAAAAGTGCTCAACAGGTGGTAGACCTAGCCCAAGACACAGCAGGCCACATACAGAAAGCCAGTAGGGCACATGTTGGGCACCAGCGGTTAAGAACCGCTATCAGGCTTTAATTGCATCAATGTCTGCAACATGGATATTTATCGTTTGTCATAATGACCTCGTCACTAGGACTGAAAATGATGGAAATAAGACTGGCAAGCTGTTACTTTTAGTTTTTGGGTTTAAATACATTTTAGGTCTGCCATAATGCAGAAAGTATAGCGTTTTAAGAAGGTTAGGCAAATGCAGCGCATAGTATAATAGAAACTAGGAGCGTTATACTGCCCCAAACATGGCTGGGCCTGCAAGCAGAATCCAACCAACCACAGGGCAACAAATTAAAAAGTCCATAAGAACTTTGAAACTCAGCTCTGATAATATTGAAAGTTTACATCAATTCAGAGGAGAGGCAGAAATGAGCAGAACGTGCACATTCCCGTGGCACCACTTATATTGGCCAGAACATTAATGGGAGCCCATTCTCACCTGTCCCATCAATGTCCCTCTTATGATCTGACCATTGGCCAACCCCAGCCTGCCACAACGTAGACCATATTTTACCCACTCTGGTAAAAAAACAAAAGCCGGGTTAGGTGACTTATCTCACATCAATGAGCTACTTTAACCGATGCAGTAAACTGGAACCGTTTGAGCTTGACATGCATGGTCTAGTCTAGAGGTCTTCAAACTGCGGCCCTTTGCTTGCCTGTATCCAGGCCTTGGGGCACTTTTCCTTCCAGTGATGCAAGACACTACTTCTTCCACTGACACCAACAAAGGGGCACTAATTGCTGCTACTAACATTGACAATGCGGCACTATTTCTCCCATTCACGCCAACAACAGAGCACTAATTCTCCCACTGACACCAATGATGAGGCACTATTTCTCCCACTGACTCCAATGATGGGGCATTATTCCTCAAACTGACACCAATAATGGGGCATTTCTCCCGCTTACACCAGTGATAGGGCACCCTTCCTCCTCCCAAATACCAAAGATGCATTGTTTTTTTTTCCCACTGACGCGAGGATAATTTCTACTCCCAATGACCGCAGTCCGCGCCCCGTAAAATTTGGAGGACAGTAATCTGGCCCTTTGTTTAGAGAGTTTGGAGACCCCTGGTCTAGTCAATGAATGAATTTTTAAAAACTGCTATGCAGTCATCCAGCAACATATCACAGACATTAAACCTTACCAGAATCAATACTAGACATACAGCAAACCTTTATTCAGAAAGTACAAGTACTGTACCATTGTCTCACTATAGTAAAATAACTACGTTAACCCTCAAGTGGCAACTTGCACTGAAAAGGGATAAAGTTTATACTGTAAACATTTCTATGACCAAGGGTGCATTATACTTAAGTTGTGGAACATTTTAGAAACTATTAGCCTGGCACAAGAAGGCATGTGTCAATATGAAGGTCCTAGGAATCTGGCTGTAGAAATGTGCCCAGCTTGCATATGAAAGTTATTATATACATACAGAGACATTTGTGTGACTGAGCTGTTCCTGTTTGAATGGTAGGGCTGTCTCTTAGCAACATTTGCCATTTTAGCACAACACTATTAAAACTAGTTCTACATTCTAAGTCATTACTGAAAGCCATGTGCTTACAAACACACAACCACAAAATTGAAAATGTATGGAAAGTAAACATCAGCAATCAAAATATACATTTCTTCAATTTGGGTAAAAAACCAGAGTTGTCTACAAAACTAAAAATTTAGAACATTTAACACTACAAATATAAAAATGGATATTACACCATTTCAAAAGAATCCTAACAAAAAACTTTAAAAAAAAAAAAAGACTAAGTTCAACATTTATGAAAAACAGCAGCAAATAAAATACATAAGAATGAGCTTTAGCCCCGGTTCACACAGGGGCGGCACGACTTGCAGGTCGCCTCACCGAGGCGACCTGCACATGACTTCCACGGCGACTTGCAAAACGACTTCTGTATAGAAGTCTATGCAAGTCGCCCCCAAAGTAGTACAGGAACCTTTTTCTAAGTCGGAGCAACTTGCGTCGCTCCTATTAGAACGGTTCCGTAGTACAGAACGGGAGGCAACTTGTCAGGCGGCCAGGTCGCCTGACAAGTCGCCCCTGTGTGAACCGGCACTAAGGAGTGTTTCAAGTCAATATGCCCTAACCACCAAGTGCAAGTAATGATCTATTCTAGGTTCTAGGACCAGGATCATTACTACATACACAGTGGAGGGCTCCACGTTCAGCCGATGACCACCCAGATCAATCTTCAGTGGGACTGAACACAGCATGTGGGTGAACAATTAACATGGACTGATTATGTATGGATATTCAGAAAGCTATACATCGAGGAAAGGAGCAAAGACCCATGTTGATCAGTCAATACTGATATTAGTGCTGTCCAACTTACTTTGTATGAACAATCTTGCAGTGCCATTTCAAAAAGGTCCTACTAACTAGTACATCTGAAGCTGTCAAAAGCCACTGTCACCTGTACAGAAGTTCTCTTCAGAACGTAATACGCTGGCAAACTGTACAGTGGTCACTTACCACCCTATTTAAACCAACACAATTCCCTGTCATATTTCTCAATGCATAACAAAACAGGCAAACCCTTTTAAAACTCAATTAGTAAAATGTTGCATGCTCCCGATATACTGAAAGAAAAAAAACTCCTACTTAAGAAACACAACAAAGATATGTCATTATCACAACTTCATTTTTAATACGGTCCTTCTGCAATGCTAAAATGTTTGTGCTCTTGATTGAAAAATATACAAAATACTGCTGAACAAAAAAAAAAAAAAAAAAAAAATCGCCCATAATGAACCATTGACATGGCAGGAGGCCTTTAATAACTAAGGCCTAGTGTAGTCCACAAGCAAGGTTCTAAAACCAAATCAGTGAAACACTTGAGTTACTTAATATTTCTAGCCCATCACTAGACCACTAGAAAAACCAGCATTAGTCATACCCATAGATAAAACCATTCAACATGAAACCCTCGCTAAGAAAGCTATGGCACCTGACATGCTGATTGCATTACAAAAGACTTGACAGCATCCTAAAAGCACCCAGTAATACTCAAGCTTCCATCTTTTATGGCACAAACCATTCATAAAATGCTAAATATTAACAACTGCAGTACTGGAAAGGTAAACCTTAACGCAAGATGGAACCAACTGAAAAATATAAACCATACCCAAAATCCTTTCAACCCTGCCATGCTACCCCAAAAACTTTTTTGTTACAAGAAACAATTTTAATATTTTTCACAGCATTTAAAAATGAAGTACTCAGCAGGAGTCTAGGTCTTCTGCTACAAGTGCCTCTTTTTTTTTTCTAGGAAGCAAATCTAAAGACAAAGGTAGAAAAATATATTAAAAACGTATGTATAAAACATGGTTATCGGCACAATCATGAGAAGACCTTATTCACACCAACCTCCATGCCACAGTGCAGTATATGGTATGGTGTTTTGTTACAATGCATTACACTGTATATCTATTTGAATAATAATTTAAAAACACACACACACACACACACACAAAATGATACTTCATTCAAGTCTATCACCGCAGTGTGATGTGACAAGTTGCGCTGGGTGAAATTACTGGCGTTTTTATACAGCACACTACACCTCAAAGCAATGGTGTGGTGTTAAGTGGGCACTTAGAAACAACGGTTTTCTATGTGCCCTTGTGTTCAGCCTTGCATTGATCCGGGAAGATCACCTTATGTGATGTAAGTGCTCAACTGCACAAGCTTTTGGTATAAAAGGTCAATCTAAAAACAATTACTAAAATTTCGAACTAAGCCTAAACATGGTTAATGATGCAAAAGATTTCACCGTTTTAAAATCTGTATCACATATAAGAAGTATACCTGGTAACTCCACCATGAAGGCCCTTCTTCAGCCTCTTCCTGTTACAGGCAACAACTGTCTTCCAATTGTGTACCTGCACTGTCACCTGCACTGTCACCTGCACACCCTGTTGATTCTTCATGTGGAATCACCACACAATTACACAGGTATGATCCAGCCAATGTCACCGGCAGGCCAGCCAGTCCTGAGTAATGATTTGCAAGCCTAATGTGTGCATGTAGACAGGAAGTGGCTGAAAAGGGCCAAAGGAATCAGCAGTACTGTGTAGCAAACAAGATAAAAAAGGAATGAAAATAAATGTGAAATAGTTATTTCATAAACATCCTATGGTAATAGTTTCAGATACACAGTATTTGCAAATTTAAATATCAATATAGGGTTTTAGATCAGCGGCCCCTCAATTTTACAATACTGTTTCGTTCTCAGGAAACCTCTTGTAAAACAATTTACCAGGGAGGAGTGGGAAGAATACTCCCATTAGTGGAGATCAGTGAGGAGCCCCGACATTGGTGGTCAGTGGGAAGAAATTCCCCCCCCCCGTCTTACCACTGGTGGTCAGTGGAAGGATACCCCCCCTTACACTGGTGGTTCAGTGGGAAGAATACCCCCCCCTTACACTGGTGGTCAAAGGAAAGAATACCCCCCCCCCACACTTACACTGGGGGTCATAGGGAAGAATACCCCCCCCACTTACACTGGTGGTCATAGGGAAGAATACCCCCCCACACTTACACTGGTGGTCACAGGGAAGAATACCCCCCCCCCACTTACACTGGTGGTCACAGGGAAGAATACCCCCCCCCCCACTTACACTGGTGGTCACAGGGAAGAATACCCCCCCACTTACACTGGTGGTCACAGGGAAGATTACCCCCCACTTACACTGGTGGTCACAGGGAAGATTACCCCCCCCCCACTTACACTGGTGGTCACAGGGAAGAATACCCGCCCCCCCTTACACTGGTGGTCACAGGGAAATACCCCCCCCCACTTACACTGGTGTCACAGGGAAAATACCCCCCCCCCCCACTTACACTGGTGGTCACAAGGGAAGAATACCCCCCCCACTTACACTGGTGGTCACAGGGGAATACCCCCCCCCCCACTTACACTGGTGGTCACAGGGAAGAATACACCCCCCCCCACTTACACTGGTGGTCACAGGGAAGAATACCCCCACACTTACACTGGTGGCCACAGGGAAGAATACCCCCCCACTTACACTGGTGGTCACAGGGAAGAATACCCCCCACTTACACTGTGGTCACAGGGAAGAATATC